>CAUOFW020000414.1:0-233587 GCA_963454935.2 Ilex paraguariensis
AACCATATTTTGAAAATAAATTTTTAATTTTTGTTTATTTTCATCTTGTTTTCGAAACATTGCCGAAAATATTTCTGTTTTTAAGTTCATCAAAATTATACACCAAATAAATTTTTGATCCTTGATGATAACTATAACGTGAAACTCAAATCAATAACTTGAGGTGAAATGGAAAACTTTATAATTAAAGGGTAATGTGTCTAGAAAGGACAAAATGTGAATTTCCCTGACTGCCTGGAATTTTTTAGCCATATTCTTTCGATGTACAATAATTTTTTGTTTGTTTTTTTGGGGGAGAGTTGAATTCTTGGTTTTGCAAAATTTGTACAAGTTAATGGGTACTATTAGACTACAAACTCATTAGTGCACATTACGTTTCGCCACCAGTCACAAGATCTCATACACAGACTCTTTCTTTTCTTTTTCCTTTTTTATACATAAAATAAATATGTAAATACCATCATTTCACGTAGGGAAATGCTATTTGTACATTATTTATGAATTTTATTTAGAGATTTAATGATGTATAATCATTAAATTGATTGTGAATTTCATTTAATATTGAAACTAACAACTAATCTAATGATTATATTAAATCACATTATTAAGTTATTAAATAAAATTTCTATAACGTTGCTCTTTCACATATTAGTAAGAAAACATTGCCTTTTAATACTTTACAATTTTACTTTTATTTTTTTTGGTTATAAGATATTTAGGTTTGTATCGATTACTCTTTTGAGTTTTAAATCGATCACCGTAATTTAAACTAATTTAAAAATATATTCCAAACAAGAATGAATGACTATTAAAAACTACGAGAAATATCGTAGCTAAAAAATCTTATTTATAAGAGAAGAAACTTTAACTATTGGACCATTTCTGAAAATTCAACAACTCCACTTATTCGTTAATGACCATTGCCTTTCAAAGCTCCTCAACTATCTGCAAGAAATTTCACCATAGTTATGTTAATACTGCATACGCCTTTTTAATAACCCTCTCTCCTCTTTGACGCCACTATGCATGTATGTATTGCTAGACTATTCCACGTACATGTACACTTTCAGCTACAAATCAACATCTCTCTCTCTTTTAGACCACAAAGTTGGTTGATTCTATCTTAGTGCAAGTGGGTTGGTACGTACAATCGATCACATAGATCTTCGACGATACTGATCGAGCAACAGAGATGTCGGAAAACAACGACGTTTCATTCAGGAAACCGGCGTCCAGACTCCGGTGGGACGTGTTTCTAAACTTCAGAGGGGAAGACACTCGCGATACTTTCACTGACCGGCTCTACGAAGCGCTATGTCGAAAAAAAGTCCGAGTCTTCCGCGACGACGACGGGTTGACTCAGGGAGATTCACTCACTCCAACTCTTCTCAACGCGATCGAAGACTCGGCGGCTTCGATCGCCATCATCTCCCCCAGTTACGCTTCCTTCAGGTGGTGCCTCGAAGAACTCGCTACGATCTGCGAGTTTAAACGACTCGTTCTTCCCGTTTTCTACCGAGTCAACCCGAGCGATGTTCGGAGACAGAAAGGACCGTTCGAAGAGGATTTTCAAACACTGGAGAGAAGGTTTGGAACGGAAAAGGTGTTGCGATGGAGAAATGCTATGGAAGAAGTCGGTGGAATTTCCGGTTGGGTTTTCGATGACCGGTAACAAACACTGTCTTCAATCTCAAGAAATTCTAACTATTTAGAGTCTTGACTATATAATCTTTTTCTCAGATCTAATTTTTAAACATCACAAGAAAAACTCTTGAAACCCTATATTAGGCCTTTAAAATTCGTGTCTCGTTTTTCGTGTTTTTTGAGGGAAAAGCTTATTATCATGCTTATAGCATATCCTAATTCTGATAGTTGGTTCAGTTTAAATCAGAGTAAACTCAACCCGAGGCTGTTCAAATAATAATAATAAAGATGAACTGTAATTTGTGTTTTAATCTTGTCAACCCTTTGTGGTCAAGTTTCATAAATTATCTGGTCTAGGCGTTGATACCCTGTCTTGTGAGGAAGTTAATCCGGATACTCTTGACCGTTGATTTAAAAAAAATCAAATTAAACTCTAATTCATGTATAATTAATTTATTAAGATTCGGTAAAAACCTTATTACGACTTTGAATAAAATTTTATACTTCAAATTGGCCTGGAAAAGGATATGGGTGCTCGTTAATTTAACTTAACTTGTAGCCTTAGACATGGAAAAATGGTAAAGAAGATTTATTTGGTCAACTCTAAATATTTAACGTTAATACTGAATTGATTGAAGCCTGTGCTTTAGTGCTAGAGTTAGTATATTATAAAGAGGAAGAGCGATTAAATATGGGATTTGCAATAAACTATGTAAGGGACGGTGATGTAATCTTTAGCTCTTTATATGTAAGGTTAGTTGCCTTTTGAAGATTGTGGTTCCTACGGCATTTTGCCATTCTTTAGTGGCCATTTTCCAATTTATTTATTAGTAGCTGTGGTATTTTTAAGTCCCCAGTTGTTCCTGTTGGATTTATTAATTCTCTTGACTTCTCCGCAATTGGGTGAATATTCTGATAGGAGTATCATTTTTTAAGTTGTTACATGAAATCTACCCTCAACCATTAATTATGATTCTAAAATGGTATTTGGACTTAATTTGAGAATTTAATCTAGAAACTTTATTCAATGCAACCATTGAATTGAAAGTGAGCTCCATCTAATATTAAAATTCATAAATAATTCAATGGTTGTATTGAATTAGGTCCCCTAAATTAGATACCTGGAACATTACACTTATAGATATTATATTGGAGTCCTCTCTAAAACTCTCTTTACCATTCAATCGTAACCATTTTGTTATTGATATTCATGGGATAGTACCATGAAAAAAATTTGGGTACCATTTTAAAACTTATTCTTATTAATAGTCATGTTATACCTTTTAAAGTTGAAATTATAATTAATTTGGGTTATTCATGGTTGATCATAAATTGTTATGATCGGTTATGAATGATCGCAATCAAGTGTGGATTGACTTTCAAAAGTTTTAACTTTTATGATTGATCATGTCATTTGTAGTTATAATTTACACTTTTTATTAAAAAAAATTTGTAATTTTTTCTATAGTACATCCTGCGGTACCCTAATCTGCCTCATATTCATGTAGCATCTCTGTAATTAGTACGTACTAATGACAGTTTTTCCTACCAGTGACGAGGAGTCACAGTTGATTGAGCGTTTAGTCAAGAGGATTTCGGCTGAATTGAGCAATAGTCCCGTTTTTGTGGCTCCATGTACTGTTGGACTCAATTTTCGTATACAGGAACTTATGGAATTGTTAGATGTTAAACGCAATGGCATTCAAGTGTTGGGGTTTTATGGAATGGGTGGGATCGGTAAGACAACCCTTGCCAAGGCTCTCTACAACAAACTTGTCAGTCACTTTGAACATCGTAGTTTCATTGAAAATGTTAGAGAAAGTAGTGCAAGGCAAAATGGTTTATTATCACTTCAAAACAAACTTATTGGTGATCTTTCCCAAGGAGTTTTGCAACCAGTGAATGATGATGATGCCGGTAAGGTGGCAATTAAGAGGATACTTTATCACAAGCGCGTTCTTGTTGTTTTAGATGATGTTGACGATATAAGCCAACTTGATGCTTTGGTTGGCAAGAGAGGGTGGGTTTACGAAGGAAGTCGAATCATTATTAGTACTAGGAATGTGAAAGTTTTGTTGACCCCTCTTGTGAATGAGATATACGAGGTGAAGAAATTGGCTTTTGATGATTCATTAAAACTCTTTAGTTACCATGCATTTAGAAGAGAGAAACCCACCATGGAAACTGATTTGAACCTATCCAAACAAATTGTGAATCTTACTGATGGACTACCTTTGGCTCTGGAAGTATTTGGTTCTTTTCTGTATGATAAGAGGAGAGTGGACGACTGGAAAGACGCTATACAGAAGCTGAAGCAGATCCGACCAAACAATCTTCAGGATGTCTTAAAGATCAGTTTTGATGGGCTGGATGAGCAAGAGAAGTGTATATTTCTTGATATTGCATGTTTGTTTCTTAATCTGGAAATGAAGAGAGATGATGTAATTGATGTAATGAAAGGTTGTGGCTTCAGGGCTGAGATGGCCATCAGTGTTCTCATTGATAGGTCACTCATCAAGGTAATGGAGGATGATACTTTTTGGATGCATGATCAAATTAGAGATATGGGAAGACAAATTGTCCTGAATGAAAACCATGGCGATATTGGCACACATAGTAGACTTTGGAACCGTGCTGATGTTCTAAAAGTCTTGCAAGATGGGAAGGTATGGATCTTCATCTTTTCATTGCATGTATTCTTAAGCAGTTTTTAGATTTTGAGCATGTTAACAAATTTGTGAGGTTGCTGTAGTTTTATGAAAGGATAAAGAAATGCAAGCCCTCAAAGTTTACATGTAATCATTGTCCCCAACCCCAAACAAGAACGCCTAGACACACGCACAAATTGAAAATAGACAAAAGGAAGATTGAGAAAGGTAACTAAGAAAAAGAAAACTAGGTGTTGTCTTTCCATTACACAAAAAAGCACTGGTAGTTTACATTATTCAGCTTGAAATGTAAGTTGAAGTTGTCCAAGGATAAGAGCCAACGAAAAATAGGTCGAAGCCATGAGAGGAGGCCTGATTGCAAAGGATTTAGTTGTCGGTGGTGGGTGGTATGGATTTTGGTAGACCCATATGTTAGAATATATTCTTGTGACGGACCTGGATAAGTTGGGATTCATGGTATTGAGTTGAATCAACATGTGGTAGTATCATCTGTGCTCAATTGTTGCTGCATGGAAATATCGAACTCAAAACCAACTAACAGTGAGTAAAGAGACCAACTAGGTTCATCTAGTAGTTTAGGAAATTTTACACTGCCAATGTCGAACGAGCTCTAATAAACTTGAATTTGACCAGAAGAAAGGAGACGAATTCAGCAAATTTTATATGAAGCCAAGAACACATCTCCCTTCTCCATTTCCCCTTGCCTAAGCCCCAAAATAGTTGCCAACTGGTTATTGTGAGAGAGAGAGAGAGAGAGAGAGAGATGTATAATGTGTCTCGAAATTCATTAATTAGGAGAATTACTAGAAGAAATGGTCCACTCTGGCTTCTGTTGTTGACATTCTATTACATTTGTTGGGAAGCATAAAAGCACAGATAGGAAGAAACATACAAGGACAACTCGTCTCAATAAAAATCCCTGTCCCCAATCCCAATAGTCCGGAAAAAGATGGAAGTTTTTTGTCTCTTTTCAAAAAGCAACATTTCAGCCAGAAGTGTTAGTTGTTGTTAGTTAATGGACTTTCAATCGGAAGGAATTCATTTCTCTTTCCTTTCGTTGGGCCTGCCAAAGCGTTCGAAAAGACTTCAATGACTAATTATCAGAATGAATCACTGCCTATCTCTGGAGCTTTCAACTAGCGTTTCCACCCATTTATTTGTGGTCAGAAAAGGAAGAAAGCCACGAATTAAGAACCAAAATAAAAGTCGCCAACTGGTCTCCAGCATCAATGTGTCTGCATGCCTTGTAGTATCATCCTTAGATTACTGTCGCATCTTTCAATTTCCAACTGCTTGCTCTAAATTTCTGGGAACAATTTCAGCTTATCACTTTATTATGTCTATTGATCCTTTGCCGACATGATTGAAATTAGGGGACAAGCAGCATTCAAGGGATCATTCTTGACTTTGAAAAGAAGAACTTCCCAAAGATTAAGAGTGCTAAAGCAATTGCTACGAACAATTTTCAAAGATCACCCACTTTAGTTTCTGCACTAACTTACTTGAAGGAGATATATAAAGGATATTTTCAACATGGTGCCAAGAGTGAGGGAGAAGTGATGCTTTGCACTAAACCATTTGAAACAATGGTTAATCTAAGACTGCTTCAATTGAGTGATGTGAAAATGAAAGGAAGTTTTAAACATCTTCCTGCTGAACTGAAGTGGCTACAATGGCGGAGATGTTCCTTGAAGAATCTTCCATCTGTTTTTTGTCCGCGGGAACTAACTGTCCTTGATCTCTCAGAAAGCAAGATAGAAAGAGTTTGGGGCAGGAGATGGTGGTGCTGGTCCAGGAACAAGGTACGCTTCACTTAATTAACTAATATATGACACAGCTGACTTGAATTCCTTAGGTTTGATGCTTACATTCTCTGAAACAAATAGCTGGTTCTGTTTTACTATTATAACAATCTAAGAGTGGAAAAGTTCACTGTTTTCCAGGTGGCAGAGAAAATGATGGTTATGAATCTCCGAGGTTGTTGTAACATAACTGCTATTCCTGATTTATCTGGGCATCCTGCCCTGGAAAAGCTAATTCTTGAGGGTTGTGTTAACCTGGCTAGGATTCATAAGTCAATTGGTGAGGACCTGAATATGTTACGCCAATTGAATCTGAGAGCATGTTCCAGCCTTGTTGAATTTCCAAGGGACGTCTCTGGCCTAAAACGTCTTGAGAACCTTATCCTCTCCGGTTGCTCAAATCTGAAAGCCCTACCACAGGATATGGGCAGCATGAGTTCTTTAAGAGAACTTCTCCTTGATGAAACAGCCATAGAGAAGCTACCTGAGTCTATATTTAAGCTTGCAAACCTTGAAAGGCTCGGTCTAAATAATTGCCAATCATTAAAACGACTACCCACATGCATTGGTAAGTTGATTTCTTTGAGAGAACTTTCAGTTAACAATTCTGCATTGGAGGAAGTACCCGATGGTATTGGCTTGTTGGGAGAGCTTGAGACGCTAAGTTTGATGTGGTGTAGATCACTTACTGTACTACCTGATTCGGTTGGGAAGCTGAAATCATTGGCAAAATTTTGGCTTAATAGTAGTTCGGTGAAAGAAATGCCAGCTTCTATCGGTTCAATATGTTATCTGAAGGAGTTGTTAGTTGGAGGTTGTTGTAATGTGAGCACATTGCCTGCTTCCATTGAAGGGCTCCATTCCATGGTTGAGCTTCAGTTAGACGGGACATCAATCATAGATCTTCCAGATCAGATTGGTGGCTTGAAATCACTTAAAAAGCTTGAGATGAGAAATTGTAAATTTCTGAGATCACTTCCGGAATCTATTGGGAAGTTGTTGGCTCTTAATACATTGATCATAGTGAATGCTGCCATAACTGAACTTCCTGAATCTATTGGGATGTTGGAAAACCTCATCATGTTAAGGTTGAACAAATGTACACAACTTTACAAACTGCCAGCTTCATTCGGGAAATTGAAATTTTTGCACCACTTGCTAATGGAGGAGACTTCTGTAACCGAATTACCTGAAAATTTTGGGATGCTCTCATACTTGATGGTATTGAAAATGGCAAAGAAGCCTTATCCTGCAGTGCCTCAGAATGCTGAAACAACAGAACAAAAAGATCTTGGTGCAGAAAAGAAATCTAAATGCATTGTGCTTCCGTCTTCTTTTTCAAATCTTTCCTTGCTAATAGAATTCGATGCTCGTGCATGGAAAATATCTGGGAATATAGCAGATGATTTTGAGAAGTTGTCGTCCTTAGAAATTTTGAATCTATCTCACAATTATTTTTGCAGACTTCCATCAAGTCTGAGAGGACTCTCTGTCCTCAAAAAGATTTTTCTGTCCCACTGCAAACAGCTCAAATTTATTCCTCCGCTTCCTCCAAGTTTGGTGGAGGTAGATGCAGCAAACTGTACAGCATTGGAAAGTATATCAAACCTGTCTGATTTGGAGAGTTTACGAGACCTGCACCTTGCGAACTGTGAGAACTTGGAGGACATTCCGGGCCTGGAATGCTTGAAGTCCTTGAGAATCTTGCACATGGTTGGCTGCAATTCATGTGCTTCTGTTGTGAAGAAAAAACTTGATAAAGTACTCTCTCTCTCCCTCTCTCTCTCTGTGTATGTGCTTGAATGTGTGTGCATGCACTCATGTGAATACTTTCAATCAGACTAGAGGATGCAGTTTCAGGCTAATTACCTTTGAATGTGCAATCCTATTGTCGACACATAGGTCTCTTTTATATGACTTATGCCTCTCTCATGTGTATGTGTAGTTTTGTCCGAAGTTTTCCTTAATTTTTGGGTGCTTCTGATTACAGGTCGCTATAAAGAACATGTACGAGTTAAGTATCCCTGGAAGTGAAATACCTGACTGGTTTGCTCAAGGGGTGGTTTGTTTCTCAGCACGCAAAAACTATGCGATTAAAGGCGTTATTATAGGCGTTGTTGTGTCTGTCAACCATCAAATAACTGACGATTTGAGAGATCAACTCCCTGTCATACCAGATGCTGTTGCAACAATCCTCAGATTGAATGAACCAGTGTACAGTATGGCAATGCACTTGGCAAGAGTTCCAAAGACACATGAAGATCAAGTTTATTTTTGTAGATATGAAGATCATCATCCATTGGTTTCGATATTGAAAGATGGCGACACGATAAGGGTAGCATTGAGGAACCCTCCATTTGTTAAGGGGGTTGAGCTCAAGAAGTTTGGGATTCATTTGGTTTTCGAAAATGATGATGACTATGATGGAGATGAAGAAATATTGGATGAAAGCCGACAATCTGTATCAGAAAAATTAACAAGGTTTATCAGATCCTCTGAAGCAAGCAATCATACCTCGGATTCAAGTCATGAAATTGAAGAACTGTTACCAAAAAAATTTAAAAGAAGCTGAAGGACACATGCAGGAGATCAGAGAGCTGATTGGTTGCTTTGGAGTGAGATATTTGGCATGGTAAGGTGCCTTTTAAGGTGGCTTCTACTATTTATGTCTAGCCTATGGAAATGTGAGGTCAGCTTTATGCTACATGCCTTGTAGATTTGAACTATTTTTAGGCATAGGAATTTGCCACTGGAGATGAGGGAAGAATATCCGTTTTACGTGATCTCTCGCGTTCTAATATCATATCTTCAAACCAGTAGACTTAGTTTATGTTGACACATTTTCATTATTAGAATATTCTAGTGTAGCGAGTGGGTATGCCTTGGGCCGATTTAATCAATATATTACCAATCTACCCATATAAAAAAAAAAAAAAAAATCCTCCCAACTTGTGCTAGATTGCATAATAGATTGTTTCGCTTATGGCTCCTTATAGGGTAATTGCCTACCTGCTGGTCTAAATGCAGGAGGCTGTTAGGCAGGAGAGTTAGTACGTTACAGCGACAATGAAAAGCAGTTGTGCTTTGTGGAACATTTGGAAGAAAGAAGGGCAAGACAATGGTACAGTTTTTGGTAACGTATCAACCAATTATAATATTATTCTTCTCCGTTGGGCAAAAAGAATTCTAGGAGGGATTTTTATGCTTGAGAAAAACGTAACTGGCAATCACATAGAGACTCCCCACAATTAACAGTTGCAATAAGCTTGTAAACAAATCATGCGGGAACAAAGTACTCAAAAGGTTCATAACAAAGTTGAGAAGCTCAAATCAGCACTGGTCGCCTAACGGTGAGGGATTGGATTTGGACGAACAATAGATTCGAACATACAGAAATTTGACTCTTATAGATATTTCTTGAACATAAATGATAATTGTGGTTTGTGCGGATAATTGCTAATTATTTAAGTTTTATTCTTGCAAAGATGAATCTTGGCTTTCTGAATGATCTTGTTTTATAGAGAGTAAAAAAAAAAGTTAAATATTCAAACTCTATACCCAGCTCAATTGTCCACCCAATGGTGGTGGTTGGTGAAGCTACAAAGCCCTAGACACAATCTGAAACATCACCACTAGAACAAAGCTGAAAAGACGACCATTCCAGGTGGATTGTTGTGATCATACCAATAACTTAGGGTGGAATGTAAAAAACCTTATAATTAGAGGGTAATGTTTGAAAAATAACATAATTTAGCATACACAAGTGTGACGCCACTCTCTCTCTCTCTCCCCTCATCTTTGACTATGCATGTAATGTACTGTTTACTATTTCACATAAGCGTACAGTTTCAGCGACGAATCAGGTTCCACATCTCTCTCTCTCTCTCTCTTTTTAGACCAGAAGTTAGTGGATTCTCTGAGAGTGCAAGTGGGTTGGTACGTACAATCGATCACATAAACCTTCGACGATACTGATCCAGCAACAAAGATGTCGGAAAACGGCGACGTTTCATCCAGGAAACCGGCGTCCAGACTCCGGTGGGACGTGTTTCTGAACTTCAGAGGTGAAGACACTCGCGATACTTTCACTGACCAGCTCTACAAAGCGCTAGATCGAAAAAACGTCCCAGTCTTCCGCGACAACGACGGGTTGAAACAGGGCGACTCGCTCACTCCAACGCTTCTCAACGCGATCGAAGACTCGGCGGCTTCGATCGCCATTATCTCCCCCAGCTACGCTTCCTCCAGGTGGTGCCTCGAAGAACTCGCTACGATCTGCGAGTTTAAACGACTCGTTCTTCCCGTTTTCTACCGAGTCGACCCGAGCGATGTTCGGAGACAGAAAGGACCGTTCGAAGAGGATTTTCAAACACTGGAGAGAAGGTTTGGAGTGGAAAAGGTGTTGAGATGGAGAAATGCTATGGCAGAAGTCGGTGGAATTTCCGGTTGGGTTTTCGGCACCGGCTGGTAACAAACACTTTCTTCTATCTCAGCTCAAACCCTACAATGTCTAGTCCGATTAAACATCACAAAGAAAAACTCTTGAAACCCTGTTTTATGCCTTAAAAATTCTGGTTTCTTGATTCATAAACTAATCACAACCTTTAAATTGAAAGCGAGTCTTAATATCGAATTGGTACGGGTTAAGTCAGCAATTCAGATGCATATAGAATTATTGAATTCTAACCTGATTTTGATGTCATGTTTCGTTTTTGGGGGAGATAAGCATATTTTGTTCTTAGAAGCATCTTAATCCTGATTATTAATCCAGTTTAGAAAGAGAAATCAGAGTAAACTCTAATTCATGTATTAAGATTTATTGAAAATCTTAATCTGGATTTTTGATAGACATTTTTACTTCAAATGACTTGAAAAGGATGTAAGTGCTTGTAAATTTAACTCCACAGGTAGCCTGTAACATGACAAAATAGTTAAAAAAAAGATTCATATGACCGACCCCAAATTGTTGAGGAAATGTCTAGTTGGGTATATGAATTATGAGCTCTTAAGTTGTTATTGAAGGAAATGGTAGTCTATGTTACGTGGTTCAGAAGACTGGAGGCTGCATTCATGAGGATTGTGAAATTAGACTTTTATGGCTGACGTTTTATATTTGATATTGTTAAAGAGGTTAAAGTGTGTCCTTTAGTGCTAAGGTTAGTATATTCAAGAGGAAGAGGAATTAAATATGGGATTTGCAATAAACTATGTTAGATACTGTAATGGAATCTTTAGTTCTTTATATAAGTTTAGTTGCCTTATGAAACTTTGAAGGTAGTTCCAATTTGTTTATTAATAACTGGTATTTTTAAGTCCCTAGTTGTTCTTGTTGGATTTGTTAATTCTCTTGACTTCCCCATAATTGGGTGAATATTCTAATCGGAGTATCATTTTTTTGTAAGTTACACAAAATCTACTCTCAACATTAATTATGATTGTTAACATGCTAGTTGACAATTGATATTGTAAACATTATATCATGATTGTTAGCATTCTAGTTGACAATTGATATTGTAGACATTTTATTGAACTTTGCCCTTTGTGAGTTTTTTTAATCAAAAAAAAAATTCTTTATGCCATTCAATCTTTAGAATTTCATTATAATTCATGGGATAGCAATATGATATTGCAAAAGAATTTTGGTATTGAAGCGAAAGTATTCTCTTTAATGGTCAAGTTTATAAATTTGTAACTTGTTGAGATTATTCATGACCGATCGTAAAATGTTGTGATCGACTATAAATAATTCGAGTCAATTGTAATTTGACCTTGGTGTAACTTGACATTTGTCATGGTATTTGTGATTGATCATATTCTTTATAGTTGTTACTTACATCCAAAAAGCTATAACTAATCTTTTTAAAAGTAAAGTTGTAACTCATTTTTGGTATTGTACCTCCTTCGGTACCCTAGTCTTCCTCCTATTCATATGGCGTCTTTGTAATTAGTACGTACTAATGACAGTTTTTTTTTGCCAGTGATGAGCCACAGTTGATTGAACATTTGGTCAAAAGGGTTTTGGTTAATACTCCCGTAGTTGTGGCTCCTACTGTTGGACTCAATTTTCGTATACAGGAACTTATGCAATTGTTAGATGTTAAACGCAATGGCATCCAAGTGTTGGGGTTTCATGGAATGGGCGGGATTGGTAAGACAACCCTTGCCAAGGCTCTCTACAATAAACTTGTTAGTCACTTTGAACGCCGCATTTTCATTGCAAATGTTAGGGAAAGTTGTGCAAAGGAAAATGGTTTATTGTCACTTCAGAAAAAACTTATTGGTGATCTTTCCGTGGGAGTTTCACTGCCAGAAAATGATGATACTGGTATGTTAGCAATTAAAACGATACTTCATAGTAGTCGAATTCTTCTTGTTTTAGATGATGTTGATGATACAAGCCAACTTGATGCTCTAGTTGGCAGGAGAGAGTGGATTTACGAAGGGAGTCGAATTATCATTAGTACAAGGGATGTAAAAGTTTTGTCGATGCCTCTTGTGAATGAGATATATGAGGTGAAGCAATTGGGTTTCGATGATTCTTTGAAACTCTTTAGTTACCATGCATTCAGAAGAAAGAAACCCTCCACGGAAATTTATTTTAACATGTCCAAGCAAATTGTGACTCTTACTGATGGACTACCTTTGGCTCTGGAAGTATTTGGTTCTCTGCTATATGATAAGACGAGAGAGGAGGAATGGAAAGATGAGATACAGAAACTGAAGCTGAAGCTGGTCCGACCTAACAATCTTCAAGATGTCTTAAAGATCAGTTTTGATGGGTTAGATGAGCAAGAGAAATGTATATTTCTCGATATTGCATGTTTGTTTCTTAATCTGGAAATGAAGAGAGATGATATAATTGATGTAATGAAAGGCTGTGGCTTCAGTGCTGAGATTGCAATCACTGTCCTCTTAAATAGGTCACTCATCAAGGTACTGGAGGATGGTACTTTTTGGATGCATGATCAACTTAGAGACATGGGAAGACAAATTGATCTGACTGGCACACATAGTAGACTCTGGGACCGTGCTGATGTTCTGAGAGTCTTGCAAGACGGGAAGGTATGAATCTTTGCATGGAACGTCATCTTTTCATTACATGTATCATAAGTAGATTTTACATTTTGAGTATGCTGACAAATTTGTGAGGTTGCTGCAGTTTTTTTGAAAAGACATAGAAATGTAAGTCCTCAAGAATTACATATATTCATTGTGCCCCCCTCTCCCCTCCCCCCCCAAAAAAAAAAAAAAAAAAAAAACACCTAAACACAAAAAAAATGTAAAAGAAAAAAAGATGAGTGATAAAGGTAAGAAAGAAAAAGAAAACTAGTTGTTATCTTTGCAGTGCGCAAAAAAAGCATTGGTAGTTCACATTTTTCGTCTTGTGTAGTGTAAACCAATGAACGCACCTCTGTACATGGGTAATTGGATGCAAGTTGAAGATGTTCAAGGATGAGAAAAAAGTGAACAAAAAATAGTATAAGCCATGAGAGGGGGCCTGGTTGCAAAGCACTTAATAGTTGTGGATATGGATTTTGGAAGAACTGTGTGTTGAGATATATTCATGTGGCAGACCTAGATAAGTTAGGATTCAAGGTTTGTTGAGTTGACTCAAGATGTGCTAGTATTATATGTGCTCCATTGTTGCTGAGGAGAGCAAGACTAATAACGCAGTTAGAAATTCATTAATTTTGTAGAAATATCCAACTCAAAACCAACTAACAGTAAGTGAAGAGACCAACTAGGTTCATCTATTAGTTTAGGAGACCTTACACTGCCAATTTGGAACAAGCTCTAATGAACTTGAAATTGAACCGGAAGAAAGGGGACAAATTCAGCAAATTTTATATGATGCCAAAGTGGTCAGACACAGCTCCCTTCTCCATTCCCCCTTGCTTAATCCCTAGAATAGTTGCCAAAGGGTTATATATATATATATATAAGAGAGAGAGAGAGAGAGAGAGAGAGAGAGAGAGAGAAATGTATAATGTGTCTCAAAATTCATTAGTTTGGAGAAGTAACAGGAGGAATGGTCCACTCTGGTTTTTGTTGATATATTATTACATTTGTTGGGGAGTATATAATCAAAGAGAGGAAGAAACATGCAAAGAAAACTGAACAAAAATCCATGTCCCCATTATTTAGGGTCAACAAAGGAAGAAAGCCAAGAATTAAGAACCAAAATAAAAAAGTAGTCACTTGACCTCCCAGCATTAATATTTCGAGAAAATATTGAGGGTAACGGTTTTAACCACGTCAGTAATATCACGTGGTGTAACTTTCTAATAGAAAAACTACAAAGTGGATAAAATAGATTCCACTTCCTTACATGGAGGTGGTTATGTATTACATGACTTAATAATTATGAATTTTTGTGGAGCTCACTTACAAATTTGTTCATTTTCTATAGGATGGTTATACCACGTGACATTGTTGACTGACATTGTTGACATGGTGTAACCGTCACGCCCAATATTTTCTTGTGTTTCTGCATATGTGATATGTCTTGTAGTGTCATCCCTAAACTGTTGTAACGGCTTTGACTTTCCAAATGCTTGCTCTCATCTTCCGGGAACAATTTCGGCTTGAGTCTTTATTATGTTTATTGATTCTTTATCGACATGATTGAAATTAGGGGACAAGCAGCATTCAAGGGATCATTCTTGACTTAGAAAAAAAGAACATTCCGGACAGTGTAAAAACCATTGCTTGGAACAATTTGAGAAGATCATTCAATATAACTTCTGTACTAGCTTACTTGAAGGAGATATATAAGGAATATTTTCAACAGGCTGCCAAAAAAGAGGGAGAAGTGATACTTTGCACCAAACCATTTGAGCCAATGGTTAATCTAAGACTGCTTCGATTGAGTGATGTGAAAATGAAAGGAAGTTTTAGACATTTCCCTGCTGAATTGAAGTGGCTACAATGGCGGAGATGTTCCTTGAAGAATCTTCCATCTGGTTTTTGTCCTAAGGAACTAACTGTCCTCGATCTGTCAGAGAGCAAGATAGAAAGAGTTTGGGGCAGGATTTGGTGGCGCTGGTTCAGGAACGAGGTATGCTTGACTTAATTAACTCTATGACACAGATGTCTTGAATTCCTTGGGTTTGATGCTTACATTTTCTGAAACCATTAGCTAGTTCTATTTTTCGTCCATAACAATCTAAGAGTTGAAAAGTTCACTGTCTTCCAGGTGGCAGAGAAATTGATGGTTTTGAATCTCCGAGGTTGTTGTAACATAACTGATATTCCTGATTTATCTGGGCATCCTGCCCTAGAAAAGCTAATTCTTGAGGGTTGCATTAACCTGGCTAGGATTCATAAGTCACTTGGGGAGGACCTGAATAAGTTACGCCAATTGAACCTGAGAGCATGTTCCAGCCTCGTTGAATTTCCAAGTGATGTCTCTGGCCTAAGATGTCTTGAGAACCTTATTCTCTCCGGTTGCTCAAACCTGAAATACCTTCCACAGGATCTAGCCAGCATGAGTTCTTTAAGAGAACTTCTACTTGATGAAACAGCAATAGAGAAGCTACCTGAATCTGTATTCCGGCTTACAAAGCTTGAAAGTCTCAGTCTAAAAATGTGTCGATCCTTAAAAAGACTACCCTTATGTATAGGTAAGCTGGCTTCTTTGAGAGAACTTTCAGTAGACAATTCTGCATTGGAGGAAATACCTGATACCATCGGCTCGTTGGGAAAGCTTGAGACACTAAGTGTGATGTGGTGTAGATCACTTACTGTACTACCTAATTCGGTTGGCAAGCTGAAATCATTGACAAAACTTTGGCTTAATAGTAGTGCGGTGAAAGAAATGCCTGCTTCTATCGGTTCAATATGTTATCTAAAGGAGTTGTCAGTTGGAGATTGTTATAATGTGAGCACATTGCCTGCTTCCATCGAAGGGCTTTATTCCATGGTTGATCTTCAGTTAGATGGGACATCGATCAAAGATCTTCCAGATCAGATTGGTGGCTTGAAATCACTTAAGAAACTTCAGATGAGAAATTGTGAATCTCTAAGATCACTTCCGGAATCTATTGGGAAGTTGTTGTCTCTTAATACATTGATCATAGAGAATGCTGCCATAACCGAACTGCCAGAATCTATTGGGATGTTGGAAAATCTCATGATGTTAAGATTGAACCAATGTAAGCAACTGTACAAACTGCCAGCTTCATTTGGGAAATTGAAATCTTTGCATCACTTGCTGATGGAGGACAGTTCTGTGACAGAATTACCCGAAAATTTTGGGATGCTCTCATGCTTAATGATATTGAAAATGGCGAAGAATCCTTATCATAAAGTGCCTCAAAATACTGAAATAACAGAGCTAAAAGATCTTGCAACAGAGAAGAAATCTAAACTCATTGTGCTTCCATCTTCTTTTTCAAATCTTTCCTCGTTAGTAGAATTTGATGCTCGTGCATGGAAAATATCTGGGAATATGCCAGATGATTTTGGGAAGTTGTCATCCTTGGAAAATTTGAACCTTGCTCACAATGATTTTTCCAGGCTTCCATCAAGTCTGAGAGGACTCTCTGTCCTCCAAAAGCTTGTCCTGTCCCACTGCAAACAGCTCAAAGTTATTCCTCCTCTTCCTTCAAGTTTGGTGGAGGTATATGCTGTAAACTGTGCAGCACTGGAAAGTATATCCAACCTGTCAGATTTGGAGAGCTTACGAGAGCTGCACCTTGCAACTGTGAGAACTTGGAGGACATTCCGGGCCTGGAATGCTTGAAGTCCTTGAGAAAATTGCACATGGTTTGTTGCAAGTCATGCTCTTCAGTGGTGATGGAAAAACTTGATAAAGTACTCTCTCTCTCTCTGCATGCACACACACATGCACGGAATAGTGTGCACGTTTCTGACCATGTGGGCCTTGTCTAGTTGGTCTCCGGTGATTCTCTCGACCAGGAGGCCAAAAAGTCAGTCCTTGCAAAAGATTGATTCTTATGTCTTCTTCTTTGGGATTCAATGCCCTTCTTTTGGCTTTTGTTTCGCCCTTTTATGGGTATTTACTCCTCTGCTATTGGTATTATTCTTCTTTGTAATACTTTTTTGTTCATTGAAATATTGATATGCCCATGTACAAAAAAAAGAACTTCTCCATGTGTGGTATATGCAAATCCCCAAGAGTCAAGGTCACTGTATTGGTTGCTTTATCAATACATAGGTCTCTTCTTCATGACTTATGCATCTCTCATGTTGTGTTTTTTAGTAGTTTTGTCCGAAAGTTTTCCTTAATTCTGGGTGCTTCTGATTACAGGCTGCTGTAAAGAATATGGACGAGCTAAGTTTTCCTGGAAGTGAAATACCTGACTGGTTTACCCAAGGAGTGGTTTCTTTTTCAAGGCGCAAAAACTATGCAATTAGAAGTGTGATTATAGGCGTTGTTGTGTCTGTCAACCATCAAATAACGGATGAATCGAGAGATCAACATCCTCTCATACCAGATCTTATTGTGACAATCCTCAGATTGAATGAACCAGTGCACCGACATACCATGCGCTTGGCAACAGTTCCAAAGACAGATGAAGATCAAGTTTATTTGTGTCGATATGAAGCTCATCGTTCCTTAGTTTTCATGTTGGAAGATGGCGACAGGATAAGGGTAGCAATGAGGGACCCTCCATATGTTAAGGGGGTTGAGCTCAAGAAGTTTGGGACTCATTTGGTTTTCGAAAATGATGACGACTTTGATGGAGATGAAGATAATTTGGATGAAAGTCAACAATCTGTATCGGGGAAATTAACAAGCTTTATCAGATTCTCTAAAGCAAATAATCATACCTCGGACTCGAGTCATGAACTAAGGGTGTACTCAAGGCACGAGGCTCCCACAATTGTCGGGTTTGAAGAGGATTAGATGTATGCAGCCTTATAACCGCAAACAGCGAGGTTATTTTTGCAACTCGAGTCTGTGACTTTCAAGTTATAATGGAGCAATTTTACTGTTACGTCAAAGTCCGTCCTCACTCGAGTCATCAATTATAACATGTTAAAAGAAGCTGATGGATAGATGTAAGCGATCATGGAGCTGTTTGGTTGTTTTGGAGTTTGATATTTGGCAAGTTAGGAACTACAAGGATAAACATTCTCAGGGGAGTCTACTATTGATGTCTAGCCTCTCAGAATGTGAGGGAAGCTCTATGCTACATGCCTTGTGGATTTGAGGAATTTTCATTTCATCTAATCTCTCGAGTTCTGAGAGTGTATATTCAAATTAATAGAATTGGTTCATGTTGAGACATCTTTATTATTAGAATACATAGTGTAATGAGTGGGCATATCTTGAGCCGATTTAATCAATATATTACTAATTTACCCATCAAAAGAAAAAAAAAATGCTCTCAACCTGTGCTAGATTGCATAATAGCTGACAAAAAAAAAAGTGTACCATATCAAGGTTAACAAATAAATAAATAAATAAATATGATAATTTGGGATCAACTTACGACCCAAAAAGGTTAAATTGTAATTATATGGGGTTAAGTTACAACTAAAAAAAATAAAATCAATACTAAAATATTAAAATTGTTCCAAAACAACTCTATCCGCTATAATCTCACCAAATTGAATAATAATAAGCTTGTTGCTATTTAACAAAGCTTAGTACGATCCAAAAAAATAATTAGAAGTGTGAAAGTCTTACTCGAGAAAGAAATAAGAAGTATTGTGTAATTTTCAATGAATATTGGTGGCATAGTTGTGCTTAAGCACTGAAATTTCCAAGCTGCTGCTGTTGTAAGTAGAAACAACTTGAAGCCATTGCATTTTATCTACCACAACTGGAACTAAAACAATGCCATGCTTTCCTGCTTGACGGCCTGCCACTTTTCTATGCAACGGTTTGGTTGAATTACACCCTGTTAATTAGTGTGTGGGAGTCCATATCAATGCGGGTTTCAAAGCTCGTATCTTACTTCTCTACTAATAAATTATCAAGAATATTGTGGGAGTCTAATTTATTGACAAACTTTATTATTGTTATTGGATACACAATGAATCTTATAATATTAAGACCTAATGATAATAAACCAATATAATTAAATTAAACTAATAAATCAAATCCAAATAATATTCTTACCTTTGTCACGGGAAAAAAAAACTTATAGGTATTTTTATACTTGAACTCATCAAACCAACAATTGCATACAGAGGCTTCTCAGCTTTCTTACCAACCTTTTCACTTTTCAGCACTTTGTTACCCCCATATGGTTTGTTTCTAACTTACTGCTTACACTGTTTAGTGTGAGTAGTACTTACCCTAAAAACACAGAAAGCTCAGAAGCTCTAATCCGTACGGATAGCCCAAGAGCGAAGGGTTGGACCTAGACAAATTATAGATCCATATATGAAAAATTCGGCTTTTATTGGTATCTAACGAACTTAAATAATACATATAATTTACAATAAATTATAAGTATTCAAATTTTAATCTTACAATAATAGGTCTAAAGTGACCAGTGTCCTAAAGAGATTTCCCGTAAAATAAAAAAACTGAGAACCTCAAAAATATTCAAACACGATACCCAACTCAATCTTCCACCCAATGGTGGTTGCTGCTGAAGCAACGTAGCCCTAGACACAACACAACTAGAACAAGTTAAAAAGTTTTATAATTAAATTAAATGTTTTGCTTACCAAAATATTTATCAAAAGGTATATTCAAAGGCGGAGTCAGAATTTTTGTTTATTCCGGGCAAAGTTAAGTATTTATATGACTAGCAAAATACAAATGTAAACTCATAAACGTAGTCCACTAATGATCCAAAAATTTTGTTTTTAATGTTGACCCAAAAATTTTATTTTTTAATTGTGGCCCAAAAAATTTGTTTTTAATGCTGGGCCAAAAAATTTATTTTTTCAATGTTGGGTCAAAAATTTTTGTAATAGGTTTGGGTAGATAATATTGTGCTCAAATTTTTTTGTTTTAAATGGGTTAAATTTTTTAATTTTTTTGGATAAATAATGTGGACCTAATATAAATAAGGGGTACACATAATATATTATATAAATATATAATACATATACCTTACTAATAATTTTTTTTTTTATCCTATTATGCAGTCCACCATAGCCCACTAGTGACTACGTCTTTGGGTGCATTTAGTATAATGGTAAAATTTTTGGTATGTATAATATTTCCTATAATTGGAGGGTAATGTTTGAAACAGATCATAATTTAGGAGACAAAGAGTAAATGCACCCAAAGACGTACATGTACAGTTTCAGCGACAAATCGACATCTCTCTCTCACACTCTGTTTAGACCACAAGTTAGTGGATTCTTACTTACCGAAAAAACAAAAAAGTTAGTGGATCGAACACATAGATGTCGGAAAACGACGACGTTTCATCCAGGAAACCGGCGTCCAGACTCCAGTGGGACTTGTTTCTGAACTTCAGAGGCGAAGACACTCGTGATACCTTCACTGGGCAGCTCTATAACGCACTATATCGAAACGGCGTCCGAGTCTTCCGCAACAACGACGAATTGACTCAGGGCGACTCACTAGCTCCAACTCTTCTCGACGCGATCGAAGACTCGGCGGCTTCGATCGCCATTATCTCCCCCAGCTACGCTTCCTCCAGGTGGTGCCTCGAGCAACTCGCTACGATCTGCGAGTTTAAACGACTCGTTCTTCCCGTTTTCTACCTAGTCGACCCGAGCCATGTTCGGAGTCAGAAAGGACTGTTCGAAGAGGATTTTCAAACTCTTGAGGAAAGGTTTGACTTGGAATATGTGAAAGGGATACTCAAACTCAAAGTAGAGTCCCGTATATATAGCCAAAAATAATATAGAGTGACTTAAACATCCTTGTAGTTTAGGCAAAATATAAAAATCATAGTAAGGGTAAAAAAGATAAAAGAAATCCTAATAAACCTAGACTACTATCTATACTCCAACACTCCCCCTCAAGTTAGGCGCAAAAATGTCAACTAAGCCAAGCTTGACAACGGAGTCCCGAAGAATAGGCAGAGTGACAGGTTTGGTAAAAACATCCGCAACTTGATCACTGGTCCCCACAAACGATGGAGTAACAAGACCACTGCTGACCTTCTCCCGAAGAAAGTGAACATCGATCTCTATATGCTTCGTTCTCTCATGTAGTACAGAGTCAGAAGCGAGCTGAATAGCAGATTGATTATCACAATATAATGTGGATGGAGAGGTCACTGAAAAACCCAACTCGTCAAGAATCGATCGTAGCCAGATAATCTCACATGTGCCAAGTGCCAATGCCCGATACTCTGCCTCTGCGGACGAGCGGGAGACAACTGCCTGCTTCTTGCTCTTCCAAGAGATAAGATGAGTCCCTCGAAAAGCACAGAAACCCGTAGTAGATCGACCATCACATGCTCCCCCATAATCTGAATCTGAATAACAGGCTAGAGAACCGGTCTGAGATCCTGATGCATAAAACAATCCAAGTCCAGGACAAGACTTGAGGTACCGAAGAATATGATAAACTGCATTAAGATGAGGCTGACATGGCCTATGCATGAACTGATTAACTCGGCTGACTGCGAATGAAATGTCCGGCCTAGTATTGGCTAAGTAGATAAGTCTACCTACCAATCTTTGATAAACTGTCGGATCTTTCAACTCCTCACCTTCAGCAGTAAGCTTCAGGTTTGGAATCATAGGTGATGATGCCGGTTTGCACCCCAACATCCCAGTGTCTGAAAGAAGATCCAAAACATACTTTCTCTGAGAAAGAACAATATCTCTGCTTCTACGGGCAACCTCAATCCCAAGAAAGTATCGCAGAAATCCAAGATCCTTCACATCGAAGGCCTTCCCAAGGTCTATCTTGACCTGCGCAGTCCCAGAAACATCATCACCAGTAATAATAATATCATCAACATATACCAGAAGGATGACACACTGTCCAGAAGTATTCCGTCGAATAAAGCAGGTATGATCAGAATGACATCTGGTGAACCCCAATCGTATGACTACATCACTGAAGCGAGAGAACCAGGCTCGTGGCGACTGTTTCAGTCCATAAAGAGACTTACGCAGTCGACATACCTTTCCAGCATACTCCCCCTCACCACGAAAGCCCGGTGGTGCATCCATATAAATAATCTCGTCCAGATCACCGTGAAGAAACGCATTCTTCACATCTAATTGATGAAGGGGCCAAGAGTACTCCGCAGCCAGAGAAATAATTAACCGAACAATAGTCAATTTTGCCACGGGGGCAAATGTAGCACCAAAGTCACGACCTGGTACCTGAGTAAAGCCCTTCGCCACAAATCTAGCCTTGTAACGATCAATAGTACCATCTGCCAGAAACTTCAGGGTGTAAACCCAGCGACAGCCAACAGGCTTCACCCCTGAAGGTAAGGAGACAAGATCCCATGTATGATTACGCTGAAGAGCGTCCATCTCTGTCTGCATGGCAAGAACCCACTGGGGCTCCCGCATAGCTTCCGAAATAGAGCGAGGAACCAGCGTATCTGATAAGGCCATAGTATAAGCTCGAAATGTGGGAGACAGATTACCATAAGAAACATAAGCAGAGATCGGATATAAAATCTTGGCGGTCCAACCATATCGATCAACTGGACGGCGATCACGCCTTGGATAACGACGCCCTAAATCACCATCCTCTACTGATAATATCTTATCAGGTAAAGTAACTGGCTCAGCACCTGTAATCTCATCAGTACTAACAACAGGTGCATCAATATGCTCAACAAACTGAGAAGTATTACCTGCATCGCCTGAGGTAGAGGGGATATCAGCAGGGTGATGAGAGCGAGGACAACGAGCATACACCTGCAAAGGAAGAGAGACTGGTAACTCTGTACTGACAGGGATGAGTGACTCCTTGGGAGGAAAAACGGATGACCCTGTAGGGATAGCGATCAATGACTCTGACTCTTGTGGTAATGGGAAGTCAAAGGGAGTATCATCAACTGGAGGGGCAGACAAAGGACTGAAAGGAAAATAAGGAATATGCTCAAGAAAGGTAACATCTAGACTGTGATACATACGACGCCTAATAGGATCATAACAGCGATACCCCTTAGATTGATGACAATAGCCCACAAAGATACAACGAATCGCTTTATCATCAAGTTTATGACGAGTAGGAGACCGATCCTGAACAAAACATGTGCATCCAAAAACACGAGGGGGGACCGGAAAAAGTGTCCGCTCAGGAAATAAGACCTGTAAGGGAGCCTTATGCTGAAGAACACGACTCGGCGTACGATTGCACAGAAAGGTAGAAGTCAAAACAGCAAAATGCCAATAAGATTTTGGTACCCTCATGCCTCTAAGCAGACAACGTACCATCCCTATCAAACTCCTATTTTTCCTCTCAGCAACACCATTTTGCTCAGGAGTATATGGACAAGTGAGTTGCTGAAGGATACCCTGAGAAGAAAGGTGAGACACTAAAGCATCAGACACATATTCTTTGGCATTATCCGAACGAAGAGCACGAACAATGACATCGAATTGTGTCTTAATCATCTGTAAAAACTGAGTGATTATAGGGAGCACATCAGACTTCCTATGCAAAAGGTAGACCCAAGTACAACGGGTATGATCATCTATAAATGTCACATAATATCTGGCACCTGACAGAGCAGTAACGGGAGAGGGTCCCCAAATATCAGAGTGTATTAGGTCAAATGGCTTGGGTGACTGGTGCATGCGAGGAATATAATTGGCCCTAACATGTTTTGATAGGGAACAGATAACGCAATCAAGTTTACCACCAACACAAGCATTACTCAAAGCAGGAAACAACATACATAAATATTTAAAATTTGTATGTCCAAAACGGTCATGCCACAATTGAACAGTTTGTGACGAAAAATCATAACGACAACTACTAGGTAAAATACTAGCATGCAAGCTAGGAACAGAAAAAGACAAAGCAGGTGCAGGTGAAGGAATTGGTGAAACTGGAGATGGATTGCCAAGATAATACAGTCCATCTTTCTCATGTCCCTTGATAATAATCCTCCTGGTACTCAGGTCCTGCAAATAACACGAATCAGATAAGAATACAACCGCACAGTGAAAATCTCTGGCTAACTGATGTACAGATAATAGATTCATGGCCAACTTTGGCGCATGAAAAACCGAATGTAATGTAAGGCCATCTGGGAGACGGACTGTACCCCTACTAACAATAGGGGCATGTGTTCCATCTGCTAACTGAACCTGTGTATGTAACGGCTCGTCAAAAGTGGTGAAGTGATGGGCCTCACCTGTCATGTGACCATTCGCACCCGAGTCCAACATCCAAAGGGGAGATGAACTGGCACAAGCGTGAAAGGCACGAGATATACCTGTAGTGGTGACAGCAGCAGTAGTCAGACTCTGAGAAGTCAGAGCAGACATAAGTATATCTAATCGGGAAGTGATAGCATCCATATCACTTTGCCAAGGAGGAGCAGTAGCAGGAGTGGCGGTAGTGGGCGGTGGTACCTCAGCAATAGCAACAGTACGGCTGCGAGAAGGTGGCTTAAGCTCTGGATGGAGCTTCCAGCAAGTAGCCCTGAGATGTCCTGGTCGGCCACAATAATCACATTGACGGGAATCCCCCCGTCTGCGCTGATCTGGGACGCCCTGACGGCGCTGGTCTGAGCGTTGCCCATCCCTGACTAAGGATCCTGAACGGGACCCTGCAGCAGCTGCAAGGGCCATCTGGTCAATCGAAGGAGTCAAAGCTGCAACTGGAAGTGATGCAATACGGACTCGACGCTCATGCTGCTCAATCATCCCATACACCTCATAAAGAGAAGGAAGTGTCAACATCGATAAGATCTGAGAACGAGGTCCCTCAAACTCATCACGAAGCCCCATAAGGAACTTGTGAATCCTATCCTCCTGTTCTCGAGTATGCAAGAATGTTGCTCCCTCGGGCTCTATCTTCGGAATAGCAGCAAGAGGACGTAGAGACTCATACTCAAGCCAGCGCTGGGTCAAATAGCCATAATAATCCTGAACGGTCATATCTCCCTGTCGAGCATATGAGAGCTCCTGAGAAAGCTCATAAACACGAACTCCCCGTCCTGACTGAGAATACATCTATGATAATGCGCTCCATAGCTTCGGAACAGAGCTATGAAACTGATGGATCCTGCAAACAGAGGGCTCCATTGAGCCAAATAACCATCCAAGAATGGCACAGTTTTCAGAGAACCACGCAGAATATCCAGGGTCGGCATCAGCTGGCTTTGGGTGAGATCCCGTTAGCCAACCAAGCTTCCCTACACGGCCTAAGAAAAGCTGGAATGAGCGTGACCACTCAGCGAAGTTACGACCATTCAACAATTGTGCCGTAACTTTTTGAGAGATCATGCCCGGTAATGCTGGTAATGCAACTGTGCTAGTAGGCACTGTATACTGGTCAAACATAAAAGTGGAAGTACCCATAGATGTCTCAACGGTAGAGGTGTCAACAGTAGAGTTCTCAAGTCCCTCAGTAGTAGCCATATCAACAACAATACTAGGGCACCCGTGACAGAAAAATAACTCTAAGATAAATAGAGGAATAAAATAAGGGAGAACAATATACCTTCAGTCGAACAGTAGCGACAAATAAGGAAGGTCCAAAAAGCTCCCAAATAATCAAGTCACGGTGCCCAGAAATCCATATCAATGCGGGCGGGTTCAAAGCTCGTATCTTACTTCTCTACTAATAAATTATCAAGAATATTGTGGGAGTCTAATTTATTGACAAACTTTATTATTGTTATTGGATACACAATGAATCTTATAATATTAAGACCTAATGATAATAAACCAATATAATTAAATTAAACTAATAAATCAAATCCAAATAATATTCTTACCTTTGTCACGGGAAAAAAAAACTTATAGGTATTTTTATACTTGAACTCATCAAACCAACAATTGCATACAGAGGCTTCTAGCTTTCTTACCAACCTTTTCACTTTTCAGCACTTTGTTACCCCGTATGGTTTGTTTCTAACTTATTGCTTACACTGTTTAGTGTGAGTAGTACTTACCCTAAAAACACAGAAAGCTCAGAAGCTCTAATCCGTACGGATAGCCCAAGAGCAAAGGGTTGGACCTAGACAAATTATAGATCCATATATGAAAAATTCGGCTTTTATTGACACAATCTGAAACATCACAACTAGAACAAGTTAAAAAGTTTTATAATTAAATTAAATGTTTTGCTTACCAAAATATTTATCAAAAGGTATATTCAAAGGCGGAGTCAGAATTTTTGTTTATTCTAGGCTAAGTTAAGTATTTATATGACTAACAAAATACAAATGTAAACTCATAAACGTAGCCCACTAATGATCTAAAAATTTGTTTTCAATGTTGGCCCAAAATTTTATTTTTTAATTGTGGCCCAAAAAATTTGTTTTTAATGCTGGGCCAAAAAATTTATTTTTTTAATGTTGGGTCAAAAATTTTTGTAATAGGTTTGGGTAGATAATATTGTGCTCAAATTTTTTTGTTTTAAATGGGTTAAATTTTTTAATTTTTTTGGATAAATAATGTGGACCTAATATAAATAAGGGGTACACATAATATATTATATAAATATATAATACATATACTTTACTAATAATTTTTTTTTTTATCCTATTCTGCAGTCCACCATGGCCCACTAGTGGCTACGTCTTTGGGTGCATTTAGTATAATGGTAAAATTTTTGGTATGCATAATATTTCCTATAATTGGAGGGTAATGTTTGAAACAGATCATAATTTAGGAGACAAAGAGTAAATGCACCCAAAGACGTACATGTACAGTTTCAGCGACAAATCGACATCTCTCTCTCACACTCTGTTTAGACCACAAGTTAGTGGATTCTTACTTACCGAAAAAAAAAAAAAGTTAGTGGATCGAACACATAGATGTCGGAAAACGACGACGTTTCATCCAGGAAACCGGCGTCCAGACTCCAGTGGGACTTGTTTCTGAACTTCAGAGGCGAAGACACTCGTGATACCTTCACTGGGCAGCTCTATAACGCACTATATCGAAACGGCGTCCGGGTCTTCCGCAACAACGACGAATTGACTCAGGGCGACTCACTAGCTCCAACTCTTCTCGACGCGATCGAAGACTCGGCGGCTTCGATCGCCATTATCTCCCCCAGCTACGCTTCCTCCAGGTGTTGCCTCGAGCAACTCGCTACGATCTGCGAGTTTAAACGACTCGTTCTTCCCGTTTTCTACCTAGTCGACCCGAGCCATGTTCGGAGTCAGAAAGAACCGTTCGAAGAGGATTTTCAAACTCTTGAGGAAAGGTTTGGAAAGGAAAAGGTTTTGAGATGGAGAAAGGCTATGGAAGAAGTCGGTGGAATTTCCGGTTGGGTTTTCAACAAGGACAGGTAACAAACACTCTCTTCTATCTCAGCTCAAACACTCTCTTCGTAGAAATGATCAATTGAAGGGGGATGGACATTGTGCTTCTGAGATTATACTTGTTTTGGGGTAAAATTTATTTTTCCATTGGGGCCAATCTTTAACATCACAAGAAAAACTCTTGAAACCCTGTATTTGGCCTTGGAAATTCTGGGTTATTGATTCATTTCCGTTAATTATGAATCATTCTACAACAAAATTTCTAAAATTATTATTTGGACTTAATTTGTTGATCTAATCAGTCACAATCATTGAATTGAGGGTGATTAGGTCAGCAAATTAACTGCAAATAGTATTTATTGAATTTCTAACCTGGGCTCACTGTCTCGGTTTTAATTTTTGAAGAGATAAGCTTGTTATGTTCTTACTAGTATTTTTATCCTGATTGTTGAATCAGTTTTGAGAGATATCAGAGTAAACTCTAATTCATGTATTAAGATTCAGTAAAAAACATAATCTGGATTTTTTATAAATGTTAGTACTTCACATTGACCTGGAAAAGGATATGGGTGCTTGTAAATTTAACTCCACATGTAGTCTTTGACATGGAAAAGGGTAAAGAAGATTGATATGGCCGACCCTAAATAATTGAGGGAATGATGGTGCAAAAGATTCGAGTGGCTAACCCCAAATAATTGACGGTATGGTTGGTTGAGTATATGGAATGAGCTCAAGTTATCGAAGGAAATGGTAGGTTATGTTACCTGGTTCAGAAGATTGGCGGCTGTATTCATGAGGATTATGAAATTAGACTTAAATAGATTAAAGTGAGTCCTTTAGTGCTAGAGTTAGTATATTAAAGAGGAAGAGGAATTAAATATGGGATTTGCAATAAACTATGTAAGATATTGTAATGGAATCCTTAGCTCTTTATGGACAGTTTAATTGCTTTTTGAATTAGTGATTCCTAATGAATTTTGCCATTCTTCAATGCCCTCTTCCAATTCTGACAAAAAAAATAGTTTTTCCAATTTATTTATTTGTAGCTGTGGTATTTTTAAGTCCCCAGTTGTTCTTGTTGGGTTTGTTATTCTCTTGACTTCCCAAGAATTGGATGAATATTCTAATCGGAGTATCATTGTTATGTAAGTTGTTACACAAAATCTACCCTCAACATTAATTATGATTGTTCTCTCTTTGAGAACCTTTTTGGAATAAAAAAAAAAACTCTCTTTGCATTCATTGTAACCATTTCATTATTGACATTTATGGGATAACGCTACATTATGGAAAAATTTGGGACAATATTGGAAATTATTATTTTTAATGATCAAGTTATAGCTTTTAAAGACAAAATTACAATTTACAATTGACTGGAGTTACTCATGATCGATCATTAAATGTTGTAATGGATTATGAATAACCTCAGTCAATTATAACTTGACCTTTAAAAGTTGTAACTTCCATGGTCGATCATAACATTTTCAATCAATCATACCCTTTGCACTTATAATTTTTCCGTACTGCGTTCGATAGCCTAGTCTTCCTCATATTCATGTTGTGGTTCTGCGATTAGTACGTACTAATAACCGTGTTTTCTACCAGTGATGAGCAGCAGTTGATTGAACATTTGGTCAAGAGGGTTTTGGCTGAATTGAGCAATACTCCCGTGATTGTGGCTCCATTTACTGTTGGACTCAATTTTCGTATACGGGAACTTATGGAATTGTTAGATGTTAAACGCAATGGCATCAAAGTGTTGGGGTTGCATGGAATGGGTGGGATCGGTAAGACAACCCTTGCCAAGGCTCTCTACAACAAACTTGTCAGTCACTTTGAATGCCGCAGTTTCATTGCAAATGTTAGAGAAAGTTGTGCAAAGCAAAATGGTTTATTGTCTCTTCAAAACAAACTTATTGGTGATCTTTCCCTAGGAGTTTTGCCACCTGTAAATGATGATAATGCCGGTATGGTAGCAATCAAACCAATACTTCATCGCACCCGCGTTCTTGTTGTTTTAGATGATGTTGACGATATAAGTCAACTTGATGCTGTGATTGGCAGGAGAGAGTGGATTTACGAAGGGAGTCGAATCATTATTAGTACAAGGGATGTAAAAGTTTTGTTGACCCCTCTTGTGAATGAGGTATATGAGGTGAAGACATTGGGTTTTGATGATTCATTAAAACTCTTTAGTTACCATGCATTCAGAAGAGAGAAACCCACCACGCAAACTTATTTTAACATGTCCAAGCAAATTGTGACTCTTACTGACGGACTACCTTTGGCTCTGGAAGTATTTGGTTCTCTGCTATATGATAAGAGGAGAGCGGAGGAATGGAAAGATGCGATACAGAAGCTGAAGCTGGTCCGACCTAACAATCTTCAAGATGTCTTAAAGATCAGTTTTGATGGGTTAGATGAGCAAGAGAAATGTATATTTCTCGATATTGCATGTTTGTTTCTTAATCTGGAAATGAAGAGAGATGATATAATTGATTTAATGAAAGGCTGTGGCTTCAGGGCTGAGATTGCAATCACTGTCCTCTTAGATAGGTCACTCATCAGGGTACTGGAGGATGGTACTTTTTGGATGCATGATCAAATTAGAGACATGGGAAGACAAATTGTTCTCCATGAAAGCCATGGCAATACTGGCACATGTAGTAGACTCTGGGACCGTGCTGATGTTCTAAGTGTCTTGCAAGAGGGGAAGGTATGAATCTTTGCATGGAACTTCATCTTTTCATTACATGTATCTTAAGTAGATTTTACATTTTGGTATGCTGACAAATTTGTGAGGTTGCTGCAGTTTTTTGAAAAGACACAAAAATGTAAGTCCTCAAGAACTACATATATTCATTGCGCCATCCCCCCCCCCCCCCCCCCAAAAAAAAAAAAAAAAAAAAAGGACACCTAAACACAAAAAAAATGTAAAAGAAAAAAAGATGAGTGATAAAGGTAAGAAAGAAAAAGAAAACTAGTTATCTTTGCAGTGTGCAAAAAAAGCATTTGTAGTTCACATTTTTCATCTTGTGTAGTGTAAACCAATGAATGCCCCTCTCTGTGCATGGGTAATTGGATGTAAGTTGAAGGTGTTCAAGGATGAGAAAAAAGTGAACAAAAAAAGTATAAGCCATGAGAGCGGGCCTGGTTGCAAAGCACTTAATAGTTGTGGATATGGATTTTGGAAGAACTGTGTGTTGAGATATATTCATGTGGCAGACAGAGATGAGTTAGGATTCAAGGTTTGTTGAGTTGACTTAAGATGTGCTAGTATTATTTGTGTTCCATTCTTGCTGAGGAGAGCAAGACTAATAACGCAGTTAGAAATTCATTAATTTTGTAGAAATATCCAACTCAAAACCAACTAACAGTAAGTGAAGAGATCAACTAGATTCATCTATTAGTTTAGGAGACCTTACACTGCCAATTTGGAACAAGCTCTAATGAACTTGAAATTGAACCGGAAGAAAGGGGACAAATTCAGCAAATTTTATATGATGCCAAAGTGGTCAGACACAGCTCCCTTCTCCATTCCGCCTTGCTTGATCCCTAAAATAGTTGCCAAAGGGTTATATATATATATATATATAAAGAGAGAGAGAGAGAGAGAGAAATGTATAATGTGTCTCAAAATTCATTAGTTTGGAGAGGTAACAGGAGAAATGGTCCACTCTGGTTTTTGTTGATATATTATTACATTTGTTGGGGAGTATATAATCAAAGACTGGAAGAAATATGTAAAGAAAACTGAACAAAAATCCATGTCCCCATTATTTAGGGTCGACAAAGGAAGAAAGCCAAGAATTAAGAATCAAAAATAAAAAAGTAGCCAATTGACCTCCCCGCATCAATATTTCGAGAAAATATTGAGTGTAACGGTTACACAACGTCAGCAATATCACGTGGTGTAACTATCTAATAGAAAAACTACAAAGTGGATAAAATAGATTCCACTTCCTTACATGGAGGTAGTTATGTATTACATGACTTAATAATTGTGAATTTTTGTGGAGCTCACTTACAAATTTGTTCACTTTCTATAGGATGGTTTCACCATGTAACATTGTTGACATGGTGTAACCGTTACGCCCAATATTTTCTTGTGGTTCTGCATATGTGATATGTCTTGTAGTGTCATCCCTAAACTGTTGTAACGGCTTTGACTTTCCAAATGCTTGCTCTCATCTTCCGGGAACAATTTCAGCTTAAGTCTTTATTATGTTTATTGATTCTTTATCGACATGATTGAAATTAGGGGACAAGCAACATTCAAGGGATTATTCTTGACTTAGAAAAAAAGAACATTCCGGACAGTGCTAAAACCATTGCTTGGAACAATTTGAGAATATCATTCAATATAACTTCTGTACTAGCTTACTTGAAGGAGATATGTAAGGAATATTTTCAACAGGCTGCCAAAAAAGAGGGAGAAGTGATACTTTGCACAAAACCATTTGAGCCAATGGTTAATCTAAGACTGCTTCGATTGAGTGATGTGAAAATGAAAGGAAGTTTTAGACTTTTCCCTGCTGAATTGAAGTGGCTACAATGGCGGAAATGTTCCTTGAAGAATCTTCCATCTGATTTTTGTCCTAAGGAACTAACTGTCCTCGATCTGTCAGAAAGCAAGATAGAAAGAGTTTGGGGCAGGAGATGGTGGTGCTGGTTCAGGAACAAGGTATGCTTGACTTAATATATGTGACACAGCTGACTTGAATTCCTTGGGTTTGATGCTTACATTTTCCGAAACAATTAGCTTGTTCAATTTTATTATAATAACAATCTAAGAGTTGAAAAGTTCACTGTTTTTCAGGTGGCAGAGAAAGTGATGGTTATGAATCTTCGAGGTTGTTGTAACATAACTGCTATTCCTGATTTATCTGGGCATCCTGCCCTGGAAAAGCTAACTCTTGAGCATTGCAGTAACCTGGCTAGGATTCATAAGTCACTTGGGCAGGACCTGAATATGTTACGCCAATTGAACCTGAGAGAATGTTACAGCCTTGTTGAATTTCCAAGTGACGTCTCTGGCCTAAAAAGTCTTGAGAACCTTATTCTCTCCGGTTGCTCAAAGCTGAAATACCTGCCACAGGATCTAGGCAGCATGAGTTCTTTAAGAGAACTTTTCCTTGATGAAACAGCTATAGAGAAGCTACCTGAATCTATATTCCAGCTTACAAACCTTGAAAGTCTCAGTCTAAAATCTTGTCGATCGTTGAAACGACTACCCATACGCATAGGTAAGCTGGCTTCTTTGAGAGAACTTTCAGTTAACAATTCTGCATTGGAGGAAATACCTGATACCATCGGCCTGTTGGGAAAGCTTGAGACGCTAAATGTGATGTGGTGTAGATCACTTACTGTACTACCTAATTCGGTTGGCAAGCTGAAATCATTGACAAAACTTTGGCTTAATAGTAGTTCAGTGAAAGAAATACCAGCTTCTATCGGTTCAATATGTTATCTAAAGGAGTTGTTAGTTGGAGGTTGTTATAATGTGAGCACATTGCCTGCTTCCATTGAAGGGCTTTATTCCATGGTTGAGCTTCAGTTAGACAGGACATCGATCATAGATCTTCCAGATCAGATTGGTGCCTTGAAATCACTTAAGAAGCTTGAGATGAGAAATTGTAAATCACTGAGATCACTTCCGGAATCTATTGGGAAGTTGTTGGCTCTTAATACATTGATCATAGTGAATGCTGCCATAACCGAACTACCAGAATCTATTGGGATGTTGGAAAATCTCATGATGTTAAGATTGAACGGATGTAAGCAACTCTACAAGCTGCCAGCCTCATTCGGGAAATTGAAATTTTTGCACCACTTGCTAATGGAGGAGACTTCTGTGACAGAATTACCTGAAAATTTTGGGATGCTTTCGAACTTAATGATATTAGAAATGGCGAAGAATCCTTATAATGAAGTGCCTCAAAATGCTGAAACAACAGAGCTAAAGGATCTTGGTGCAGAAAAGAAATCTAAACCCATTGTGCTTCCGTCTTCTTTTTCAAATCTTTCCTCGTTAGTAGAATTCGATGCTCGTGCATGGAAAATATCTGGTAATATACCAGATGATTTTAAGAAGTTGTCAACCTTAAAAATTTTGAACCTTGGTCACAATGATTTTTCCAGGCTTCCATCAAGTCTGAGAGGACTCTCTGTCCTCAAAAAGCTTGTTCTGTCCCACTGCAAACAGCTCAAAGTTATTCCTCCGCTTCCTCCCAGTTTGGTGGAGGTATATGCTGCAAACTGTGCAGCACTGGAACGTATATCCAACCTGTCAGATTTGGAGAACTTACGGGAGCTGCACCTTGCGAACTGTGAGAACTTGGCGGACATTGCGGGCCTGGAATGCTTGAAGTCCTTGAGAATCTTGCACATGGTTTGTTGCCATTCATGCTCTTCAGTGGTCAAGGAAAAACTTGATAAAGTACTCTCTCTCTCTCCCTCCCCCCCCCCCCCCCCATTCTTTGTGTGCATGCCCTTGTGCACACACGCATGCCCGGACTAGTGTAAATATTTGTAACCATCTAGGAAGCACGGATACTCGCGTAGGGTCGCCGTGGCGATGCTGGACACACGGATAAGAGTGAGACACGGCCAGGTATGTGCGACACTTCTACAAGTGTCGTGAACAGTAAACAAGAATTTTTTGTAGCCGGATACGGGGATACGTGAGGATACGGTGGGGGTGATACGGCGGGGTAAGATTTGTTAATTTTGAAAACTTTAAGGGCTGAAAAAGAAGAAGAAAGGTCGTTTAACTGGGGCCACTCGTTCTAGCGCCAACATCGAACTGCTCCAGGCGAACTAGCGAAGACGAAGAGCCTCTGCTTCTTGCCTTCTTCTTCTTCCTCTCTTTGGCTGCTTCTTGGTAGATGCTGGACTATTTTTTTCTTCTCTCTTTCACACACGTGCCCGGCTTCTTCTAAGAAGCGTAGTGTTTTTATTAATATTGTATAATTTATTTATTAGTTATTAAATAAAATTAACCCACAGTCCACTTTCATGTTAAACCCACTGTCAAATTCTAACATATTGGCTTATTACGTAATTGTTAGAAGATATTAGCCTACTACTTAATTATTTTTAGGTCTTATTATTAATATTATTTATATAAAAATATATAATAATTTTTTTAATTAGTCATATTCTTGTCATATCTGTATCCTATGTTTTGGAACTTTATCGTATCTTCATATTTATATCGTATTAGATAAGGTACTTATGGCTATGTCCGTACCTCCTAGGTGACCATCTAGGCCTTGTTCTAATTGGCCTCCCATGATTCTCTTGACCAGGAGGCAAAAAAGTCAATCCTTGCCAAAGATTGAATTCTTATGTCTTCCTCTTTGGGATTCTATTGTTATTGTGCCCCTCTTTTGGGCTTTTTTTTTTTTTTTTTTTGTGGGTATTTTCTCCTCTGCTATAGGTATTTTTCTTTGCTGTAATACTTGCTCATCGAGATAGTGATATGCCAATGTACAACGAAAAGAACTTGTCCATGTGTGTGTAGTCATAGGTTTGGATGGTTGTTGATATGCCTTGATCCTTGTCATTGAATAGTACGTGCCAAATAATAATTTGCGCTTTTAATCTGACTAGAAGATGCAGTTTAAATCCAAGTACCTTTGAATATGCAATCCTCAAGAGTCAAGCTCACTGTATTGATTGCATTGTCAACAGTTAGGTCTCTTCTTCACGACTTGTGCATCTCTCACCTGTCTGTGTTTTAGTAGTTTTGTCAGAAAGTTTTCCTTAATTTTGGGTGCTTCTGATCACAGGCTGCTGTAAAGAATTTGTACGAGTTAAGCATTCCTGGAAGTGAAATACCTCACTGGTTTACTCAAGGAGTGGTTTCTTTTTCAACACGCAAAAACTATGCGATTAAAGGTGTGATTATAGGCGTTGTTGTGTCTGTCAACCATCAAATATCGGATGGTTGGAGAGATCAACTTCCTCTCATACCAGATATTCTTGTGACAATCCTCAGATTGAATGAACCAGTCTTCAGTATGGCGATGCGCATAGCAACAGTTCCAAAGACACATGAAGATCAAGTTTATTTGTGTCGATATGAAGATGATCATCACTTGATTTTGATGTTGAAAGATGGTGACAGGATAAGGGTAGCAATGAGGGACCCTCCATATGTTAAGGGGGTTGAGCTCAAGAAGTTTGGGACTCATTTGGTTTTCGAAAATGATGATGACTTTGATGGAGATGAAGATAATTTGGATGAAAGTCAACAATCTGTATCGGGGAAATTAACAAGCTTTATCAGATTCTCTAAAGCAAATAATCATACCTCGGACTCGAGTCATTGAATAATACGAGGTTAAAAGAAGCTGATGGATAGACGTAAGCGATCATAGAGCTGCTTGGTTGTATTGGAGTTGGATATTCGGCAGGAAGAATGAGCAAGTTAGGAACTGCAAGGAGAAACCTTCTCAGGGGCTTCTACTATTGATATCTAGCCTCTCAGAATGTGAGGGAAGCTCTATGCTACATGCTCTGTGGATTTGAACAATTTTTTGGCGTAAAAATTTGCGTCTCGTGACGAGGGAGGAATTTCCATTTCACCAAATCTCTCGCATTATGAGAGCATATATTGAAACTAGTAGACTTTGTTTATGTCGACACATCTTTATTATTAGAATATTTTTTTATTATTAGAATATATAGCGTAGTGATGGAGTATATCTTGAACCGATTTAATCAATATATTTCCAATTTACCCATCAAAAGAAAAAAAAAATGTTCTCAACTTGTGCTAGATTGCATAATAGCTGACAATAAAAGCCGTAGAACATGTTCCACTTCATTGTGCTAAAGACGTGGAGATTTGATTATGGCTCCTTATAGGGTAATTACCTAACTGCTGGTCTAAATGCTATAGTGATCACTATAGCATGTGCTTTGTGGAACATTTGGTAGGACAAGGCTACTGAACCCCAAAAAAAAAAAAATTAGTTCAAAATTTTACAATTTTTTAGGTTTTAAGTACAAGATTTGGAGTTTGTTTAGAACAAAAAAAAAATTATAATTTTGTGGGTCAAGTTACAACTGTTAAAATTTGAATTATAACTTTTTTTGATCAAGTTATAACTTTTATGATGACTTGCGATCAATTCCAAAAATATTGTGATCGATTCTAACATAACATGTTCTGATCGATTGCAAATTACCCCAACAATTATAATATGACCCCAAAAAATTATAAAAAATTTCACAAAATTTATACTGGCAATTCAGTAGCCCAAAAAAAATAGTAGATTTCCCCTTAGAAGAAAGAAAGGCAAGACAATGTACAATTTTTGGCACCTTATTAAAGTTTAACAAGGAAATAAATAGTTATGATAATTCAAGTTTAAGCTACGACTCAGAAGGGCCAATTGCAATTCTATGGGGTTAAATTACGATTAAGAAAATAGAATCAATATTAAAATGTTAAGATTGTTCCAAAACAAATCCATCTGTGATAATCTCACCAGATTGAGAAATAAACTCATTTTTATTTAGTAATAACGTTTGGTACGACACTTTTAGCACAAGAGTCTTACTCAAGAAAAAACATAAGTACTGCACATACAAATCTTCTCCCTTTACTGATGCTAAATCTAATTCCACTATTGTGTAACTTTTAATGAATCTTGGTGGCATACTTGTGCTTGAGCACTGAAACTTCCAAGCTGCTACTGTTGTAACTAGAAACAACTTGCAGCCATTGCATTTTTTGTCTACCAGAGTTGGAACCAAAACAATGCCATGCTTCCTGCTTGACAGCCACTTTTCTATGTAAAGGTTTGCTTGAATTACACCCTGTTATTTAGTGTGTGGGAGTCCATATCAATGCGGGTTCGAGGGTCATATCTCACTTCTCTACTAACAGATTATCAAGAATACTGTTGGACTAACTTGATAAGACCAAATGATAATAAATCAATATAAATAAATTAAATTAACAAATCAAGTTTAAATGACATTTACTCTTATCTATTGGAGAAAAAGAATATTAGGAGGGGTTTTTATCCTCAAGAAAAACGTAACTCATCATACCGGTAATCGCAGACACAGACTCCCCACACTTAACTGTTCAAACAATAACCCACCCTGTAAAGTAGCAATAACTTGCAAACAAACAAACAATACGGGGGCACAGAGTACTCAAAAGGTTCAGCAAATCAAACACCGAAAGACGCCGATGTCAAATTTGATCAGAAATACAATGCTTAACATCAACCTGAACCCGAAAAAGCAGGCAAGCGAAATACAGGAACACCATCAGCGGTAATCACAGCAATGATCTAGTGAAACTCTCTCCAGTGTATAAATTGGGGCCGAAACCAAAACAATATACATAATGAAAGAATGCTATGTTTGTTTCCCGGGTAATGCAGTATGACTCTGAAAATCCTAGTAACCGCTATGATTTCTTTGATAGATATGGAAGTTGGAAAACCCCAAAAAAAAAAAAAAAGAAAGAAAACATGTAAGAATGAATTGAAACTACTATGTGGGATATGACACATCTAATTTTACATATTCTTCTAATTTCTAACTGTCAGAGAAAAATAGAAAAAAGAATCCTGTACAAAAACGTTTCGGATGATTTAGTTCTTTCGAGGTGTCTTTGCCCGTGACTTCATGCTGGCTCTCCGAGCCACATCCCATGCCCTTTGAGGGACAAACACTCCTGCTTGTGAAGCAAAAAAGGACTCATAACCGGGTGAGTCAAATGCAAATCCAGTGTGCTTCGATTTCTGTCCGGGGAGTTGTGCTATGGCAAAGCTCCTTGCCTCATCTTGTGAAAGCTCATTACCAATCTCCAGCAATCCAACCCTGCTATTATCTGGCTCGTGCCTGTGAATTTCCTGGATAATCTGATAATCATAGGGGAAGAACCATCTCTGAACCCTGAAATTGGACGACAGTAGTTTATGATGATACCACAACAGATTGTTGACTGATGCATCAAAGTATAGCAAGAACAACAATGAATTTTATCAAGCAAATATCGTGTTAGGTTTGAGGAGAGAGTGACTTAGAACAGAAGTACGCTTTCAGCAATATCTGCCACAGCAAAATACAAGTGATCATCATGTAGGCCACTCAATATGCGTGTCACCAAATGCTGCTCCTAGTTCAGGTAGACACAGTAGAGCCACAATGGAGAATTTTGCAATTGTTCACAACAGAAATATGACAGGCCTGCTGCATCATCATACTCCTCAATCTAACTACCGGTGCATATGAAGTTGAGTATACATGAAGGGTGCCATATTTCAAGTTACATAGTTCCTACAACATTTTTCCCCTGCATCTAAGTTTGATTTATGCCTAGTAAGAGGGGAACATGCACCTGGGCAAGTAGTTCCACACAATAAATAGTATACCTAACAATAAGACCAGCAAAAATATATTATTTTACTAAAAAATGTAGTCTTGATGCATGGGATGCATGAACAAGGCATGACATTCATGAATCAGGAATTCTAAACCTGAACAAGTGTAGCAGCCACAAAACGGCCCAATAATTTGGCAACCAAAAATATAAATACCTAGTAAACAAAGAAAATAAACCAACAATGCAACAACAGTGGTTACTCGAATCAAATATATTTCAGCAAGAGCAAAGGAACAAAACCATTTGTTCTCGGCAGACCACAGATACAAGCCACAAACCAAGTCAATCAACAACATCATAAACAGACAAGTTTGCCCGTGCTTCAAGAATATATACCTTAAGAAAGTTATTTCCTAAATCTTACCCTTGATAAACGAAGTCGCATAGAAGCGCAGCAATAGGAACAAGAAGAAGGGTGAGGTAGAAACAAACTGTACTCATCAAGACATAAATGACGAAATAAATGTTCTCCTGCAGTAAATGTAACCATTGGGCTAGTTAGCACATAGACTGCTTCAATAAGGAAGAATCTAGATATTTAGGAACTCACCTGAGCTTTTGGCAAGGCAACACCTGAGTAAATAAAGACGAATATAAACCATGCTAATATGCTTCCTCCAACACTAATATAATGCCACCTTGTGATTGTATTGCACATCATAAGTAGACGCAAGTTGACAGTTACTACGATACAAGTGAAGGCCATAGTGCTGACATCCCACAGGCCAAACATCTTGCCAGATGAATTTATGCCACTTGAAGTAGGAGCAAGCACAAAATAATGCAAGACTAGTGATTGGTAAATCGCAAAGAAAGCCCAGATCCCCACAACTCTCCATTTGAAGAAGGTATTTCTAATTCCTTCCTTGTATAATTCGGGGTATTTCCTGGAAAGGGAAGCACTGACATCCTGGCAAAAAATGTGTTTGAACCATCCAAGTGGTTAATGACATCCATATAAAATGCATTCTGTTGAAGATTGAGATATATCTCTATCATCAACACAATCAAAGCAACAGAATACCATCATGGAGACTACAAACACCTTTGCACAATAGAAACATTGATCAGAATTAATGACATTGGCATCTGTAAACATTGTAGAACATCAATGAATAGAAAGTATAATACCTTGTCGAAAAGTCCAAAAACAATGACAGGCAGGGCTGTGAAAATAACATTATACAGAGACTGAAACCAATCGTCATAAAATCTTTGACCAGAAAACCCAGTTTGGAAGGTGAACCAGAATTGAGTCAAAGTAAATGTCAGATTTTTGTAAAAGAAGTATGTCACAACCTGCACAAAAGAATTTGAAGCATGTAAAATTTTGTGGAAAAACAATAATAAATATTTTGGAGGATTCGGAAAGACAGAAGTTAAACCTTGCATATTCTATGATATGACCATCGTCCATGCACAAGAAGTAAGTCTGTAAGAAAACGGAACTGAGCGATTGAAAAATCACTAGCCATCACAGCTTGCATTCCTTCCTGCCCACTTATTCCAACACCAACATGAGCAGCTTGAATCATGCTAACGTCGTTGGCACCATCACCAATACTAAGAGTTATTCTCCTTGCACCCTTCCTGACCAGACTTGTCACCTGCAAACAGCAATAAAATTTCCAAAGTTCAAACAAACTATGCACTAGGCTACTAGCAAAGGATTATGTCAACCAAACCATATTGCCCTTTTAAAACTAATTAGCTGTTTGTTGGGAACCTCAAACCACTGTATATGAAGAACGTAAGGCGAGTCTAGATTCAAATGTGTAAAGTAAGAACATAGAATGACTGTTCAAATTCATCCTCACAAAGTCTATCAAGAAGAAAATACATTCGGACCAACTTTTAATCTGTTTCTGCAAAATCAAACAGCACTTGGCTTGTGGCTCATTCCAATCCACCAAAACAGTCTATTCCATACTTTTTGGACCAGTAGTTGTAGCCTTTCAGATACTCAGCAACCTAAGTTCTAATGAGTTTTTTTTTCTTCATTTGATAGGTGAAAAGATATAAGCCCTGGCATGGTTTGGCGACATAGGTCGTGAGAGAGAGAGAGAGAGAGAGAGAGAGAGAGAGAGGAAATTGCAAACTTCATTTGAATGCCCTAATTTATCAATCATCTATAGTGCTCTGAGAAATGGAATACACCATTGTGACAACAAGCCATATGGTCTAGTATTAGTATTTGACAGATTGAAGACCTTTCTTCTCATAGAATTACATGAACAGAATAGCACTGCAATCGGGGGATAGACTAAGACTTCTAGACTGCAAAGTACAAAACTCTGCACTGCCTCAATGAACTCAGTTTCTGCCAGGGAATACCTCTGTGTCTGGGAGAACCTAAAAGCATCCTGGTAAACATACTTCAAAGACAAGGGCTTGGGTTGAGGTTTTTAATACTTGGGTTAGACCTAGGTCAAAAAATTCCAACCCGAATTGAATTCGGGAAGTACTAGTGTTACCATGTTCAACCCAAATTAAGGAAATTGAGCTCAACCCGATAGATATAAGCACAACTAGGGTTCCGCCTTTGTCTTCGCCACTGCGTTCCTCACTCTCATAGCCTCTCTCACTCAATCACCCTCTTCAACTGATTCGACCCTCTCACTCTAATCGACCCTCTCACCCTCACTCAATCAGAGATACATCTACCTCTATGCACCTCTGCCTCACTCACTCTTTCAGTCTCTCGCTCCCTCTGTCATTGGATCTGATCACCTCTCCACAGTCCACTCTACGTCTGTCAGTCTCTCACTCTTAATACCTCTTTTAGTCTCTTACTCTCAACACCTTTCTCCGCCATCTCTCACTCGAATCTAATCACTCTTATCGCCTCTCTCACTGTCTAAGTCTCTGCCTTGCGATTTTTGGACTAGTGCGCCTCTCTCCACCTTATAGACATCGCTTCAGGTAAGGTATGATCTCTACTCTCTCCTGCCTTTCTTTTCATCATTGTTTATTTTGTTCCTGCGTTTTCTGTGACAGAGATTGAAGTTGCGTCTAAGCCTGTGGTTTGAGTGGGAATATTGAAAAATCGGGCTTTGTTTTCAATAAAAACAAATAGAGAATGTGTAATTTGGGGTGGGATATGAAGAATATGTGTTTTCAATTGTCCCCTCTGGCTTTGTTTTCAATGGAGACAAATTGAGAATCAGTGGTTTAGGAAGGGGAAATTTAATAATATTCAATTCCTTTTTCAGCACAATAAATGTCACAGATGGGGGAGCCAAATGGAGAATTTGCGACTAAGCTTGCGTCTGAGCCTGGTGCTAATAACTATAATGAGGCGATCTCAGAAAGCCCCAAACGCCGAAAAATCAATACTGAAAAATCTTCTGTTTGACAAGATTTCACAAAAATTAAAAAAGAAGAGGGGGGAAATCCTGAGCAGGTAGAATGTTATCATTGCAAAAATTCGTTTCATTATTCTAGTGCTCAAGGAACTAGTCCACTTCAACGACACTTATGCAATGTCCAAAATGTGAAAACAATAAAGACCCTAGTCAAACAATGATTAATTTTCAGCTACAACTGGTCATCAAGCTAGTATTATTAACTAAAAATTTGACCAAGAAACTGACCGGAAAGAGATTGCTCGCATGATAATTATTGACGATATGCCTTTTAGTGTAGTAGAGAAAGGTGGTTTTAAAAGGCTTGTTAATGTATTGCAACCAAGGCTTAGTTTGGTGTCAAGAACCACAATCACCAAAGATTGCATCAATATTTATGAAATTGAAAGGAACAAATTGAAATTAGTCTTTGAATCCTCTGCTTCACGTGTTTGTCTCACCACTGATTTGTGACTTCCATTCAAAACCTTGGTTATATGTGTCTCACCGAGCATAACATTGACAAAGAGTGGAATTTACAAAAGATAATCAACTTCCGTGTGCTTCCAACCTCACATCGTGATAAAATTATTGCACAAGTTGTGGAGACTTGTTTATTGGGATGGAGGATTGAATACATTGACCATATATAATGCAAGTTCCAATGATGTCGCAGCCATATTTTTTAAAAAGAGGTTGACCAAGCGCAATGAGTTGTTGTTAGATGGTAGTTTGCTTCATGTTAGGTGTTTTAAGCATGTTTTGAATTTCATTGTAAAAGATGGAATTGATTAAGTTAATAGTGTTGTTATTCGCATTCGTGATGGTGTGAAATATGTTAGGAGTTTCCCTTCCCGCCATCAAATGTTTAAGAAGTGTGGATATTGAAAAGATTCCATACAAAAAATCTGTGTTTGGATGTGCCAACATGGTGGAACTCTACTCTTTATATGCTAGACACCGTTCTTGAATACCAAAAAGCTTTTGACCGATTGGAGGAGCAAGATAGGAGTTTCACACTTGAACATAAGAATGAGACTCTTACTAATGATGGTTGGTTGGCAGCAAAGAACTAGCATAAATTTTTGGAACAATTTTATCTTCTCACAACACACGTGTCGGGGTCACAATATGTCATTGCTAACATTTATTTTCATGAAATAATGAGGATCCATGTTTTATTACATAAATCATTGAGTAGTGACAATATATTCTTTTTTGAGATGTCAAGAAAATTATGTTGAAGTTTAAGAAATATTGTGATTGTGACAAAATTAATTCATTGTTACTCATTACAGTAGTGTTGGATCCTTATTATAAGTTGACGTTTTTGAGATATAAAATTGCTAAAATTTATACTCATGATGAGGTTGATGAGTTGATTTATAAGTGCAAGTTGTGTTGGTTAAGTTATACCAATACTACTCATAAGTGGAATTGGCTTCATTAAAAAATGGTGATGCATCAAAAGAAGACATTAATGTTAGAAAAGATATTTCGGATGGTCCAAATGTTGTGCTTGATGATGATGCAATAGATTGGGGTAAGTTATTAGAAATGGAGCAAACCAAAGACATTAACTCGAATTTAAAATGTTACTTCGAAGATGCCGTTTAGTTTGGAAAAGAATCAAGACAAAATTTCGATATTTTGAAATGGTGGAAAGAAAAAACCTCTTCATATCGTGTGCTTTCTCACATGGCACGTGATATTTTAGCAATTCCTAAATCAACTACGGCTTCAAAGTCTGCTTTTAGCATGGGAGGTCGTGTACATAATCCATTTTGTAGTTCTTTTAACTCCAAAGACAGTTGAGAGTTTGATTTGTGCCCAAGATGGGTTAAGAAGCGATTCATCCCTAGTTGAAATAACAGAAAAGCTAAATGATATGGAAGACATGGAGAAATGTATTTTGGTAACATATTCTATTTCTATGATCTATTTGTCTTTCTTAAAGCTCTTGCCCTTCTCTATTTTGTATTGTTCATGGATAATGGTGCAAGCTCGAGTGTTGCAGATTCATTTGTTTTGCTTCACATTTAAAAAAGGATTTTGAGCAGGTAGTATTCCCTTCATCTACTCATTTATTGCGTCATCTTAGTCCTTTGATAAGTGAAAATGAGACTAAAGTTTACATTTTGCTTCATTGATTGCTTCATCTTATTCTTTTCATTTTATATTTTTTGCTCCAGGTTGAGGATCTTGCAGCCTTATCATTTCGACAGTGGTTGCGGTTCTTGTGTTTTGGTTTTACTTTCTTGTGTTGTGGTTGTATTTATGGTAGACAATGTATTATTGTTGTATTAAGAAAAGTGTAATTTGGCTATTCTGTCTTTATGTTAAAGATTGAGAAGTTACTGGAGGATATGGAAGACAATTTACTATGATTTTGGTTTGTTTTTATGGTGTATTTGTTTGTGTTTGTTGTTGTTTGAAGGTTGTTTTTGCTTTTGTTTTTGTTTTTGTTTTTGTGGCTTTAATGTATTTGGTTGTTTTATTGAAGTCCTGGTTGTTACTTTGAATCAGGGGAATAATAGTATGTATGAGGTCTAGTTTACAACAAAAAGAAATGGGCCGAATTCAACCCAAATTAGCCAACCCGAAACAGACCGAATTGACTAACCCAAATTCAACCCAAGCTTGAAGAAAGTAACTTGGGCAGTACTCGAGTGGAGGAGTACCTTGGGTTAGAAGTTGGGCTCGGGTTGGGTTACTGCTGAAGTTTCTGTACCTCGGGTCGGGTTGAACATAGGTTGACCGCCCAAGTTGCAACAACCCCATAAGAAACATGGCACGAAACACATAAAGCTTCCTTCAAAGCTTGTTACAAAACTGACATCACCTCTGTTAAGAAGAAAGTTACTCTCAAACCCTAACGGGCCTAGCTATTGTAGCAACATGTGAAATGCAGGCATGGGAACAATTAGGGAAGCTGGGAGAGTGATGATTATCGGTTCTTATCACTTCCAATCAAAGAAAAGGAAATTAAACATATACATCGAGCGATGCCAAGGAAGCTTACTTGTGCTTTTTGTAAAGGAGAAACTCTACAGCAAACTACCGCACTGCAATTCAAGCTCAAATTTAGCAGTGTTACTCGTAAAATTGGATCCAGTGCATACATCAAACACTTTCCATCAATCACAAGTGCTAATTTGGGTCTAGCTGCCGAACAAATATAGTGTTGTGCATCCTCATAGCACTTTTTCAGCTCATTCTTTACTGCATCTTTGATGATGCGTGCAATTTCTACTTGATCACCCTGAAATAGAATTCATAGTCACCGTCAAATAATGATATATACTGATATACATCCAAAAGTATACCACGCAGGAAAGGCAACTTACTCTGTCTTCCACTTCTCTAATTGCATCAGTTTCTGAAGAAATGATGAACTGTTTCATGTCATTATTAATCAACTTGCAAGCTGTAGCATGTACAACACGGAAACAGATTAAAGAAGGTGCAGATAGAAATATGGAGATAAAGCAACAAATAACTAAATGCAAGCACTAGCTTATAAACCCTAACCGTAAGCTATATTTATTGCTGTTTCCATCTTGTCTCCAGTTAGAACCCAAATCTTGATTCCAGCCCTAGAAAGAGTCTCTATACAAGATGGTACTCCTTCTTGAAGCTTGTCTTCTATAGCTGTGCATCCTATCAAAATAAGATCTTTTTCAATGAGTTCTGCCACCTGCAAAGAGTCACATGTTTATAAGTACGCCATTTCAATCTGCATTTCAATTGTAACTGAAACAGACACCACCACACAACCATAGATATAGAAGCAGCTGAACTCACAAGCTGTGAACTGATATAGGAAGCTGACATTCCTCACAGATTCATGACAATAGCTATGGTGTATATTAAGGAAGTAGTTAACTAGCTTCCCAATCCAAGGGGGAAGAAGTCCCAAGATTAAGGTTGTATGTTAAATACCATTACAACGAAAACCTAGTTGAACCTAAGATAAATCACATAGGCAATGCCAAAATCAAGAGCATCAAATCTCAGAAATTCTGCATCAATTTAAAAGCAAATATTCTGACAAGGTGTTTCTCAGAAACTCCCCACTATGCTGCCATTTAAAATACTCCCACATGGGTCGTTCTTTCACTGAATTAGAAATAAAACCCTAGACACAAGGCTCCATGGGAAGAGATAGAGAGAGAGAAGGGGGGGGGAGAGAAAACAAAATATAACCAAAAAAGTATTCAGTGATCTAGAGCATAGATAATGCAAGGAACGTTTATAGTAAAATACACAAATTAATGTCCACAATTGCATTTGGCAACAGAACTAAAACCACTCCTCCAGTTCAGACTCCAGTCATAAGCTAAAATTAGAATTAGTTTGGCACAAATAGCAGCTCCTATGAGAGAAAGTCCTAAAATAACAATGAAATAATTTGGAAGCTATGATTGCAAATTAAACGAACCAGAACTGCAGCAATGTTAAAGCAACAAAAGCTGTTTCTGTTATCTCAATGCTTAACATACATCCAAAACAGAAGAAATATATAGAAATCTAATCAGATAGGAATCATCAAACCAACACATACCTCATCCAATTTTTTCTCACGATCCCGCAAAGAAGATTTTGCCTGAATAAACCTCTCATTCCAATTGTCATACATATCAGAACTTAAATCTCTATAAGCTAGGCAAAGGGTACGCAGTCCAGCAGCTCCAAAATGTTCCAAGTGCTCCCTGGTTGTTCTCTTTAAATCTTTTTGTCCATCAGCCAATCTTTCATAGATAACGGTATCAGCACCCTGTGAAAGAGAGGTTCTGTACATTGCTTTTTTTTAATTCTCAATGGCATGTTCAATTCACAGAAGTAGCCTCATGAAACTATTACCTTGCAGTATAGTACAAGCCTCCCATCTGGATAACGACATACAACAGACTGGCGCTTCCTTGTACTAAATACGTTAAAAAATTACAATCAAATCTAGTGTGATCAAGCATGAAAGTGTAAGTGCCAATACAAAACAGAAAGTGAAACCACCTATTGAACTCAAGGACATTCAAAATCTCATAAGAAACATCTTGAACTTTTCCCATCTTCTCAACATGAGACTCACGAACACAGATCATCATAGGTGTACGCCTGGAAAAAAAAATATTATTAGCCTCACAGCAAGCCGAAAACCTTGAATACTGGGAATACTCCCAATCAAATCTGAAAAATGGAAGTGCAGTTTTACTCATGAGAGGCATGGGCAGATAACCCACAGCTCTTCATCCTTTTTGAAACCCTTGACAAAGATCTACAATGTTATCATGATTTTCTCTCTATTCATGACTTTATCTCTTTCTTTACAGTTCTCTACAATCAAACTTTTTATATATAGTCGAAAAAATACCATAACCATTTTATCTACAGGAGAACATTGCCTACTCTTCCCAGTGTTTTGAAAAGCTCGCCTAGGCGAGAAGCGAGGCGAGGCGAGCTTATCTTGCCTGGAGGACCCCAGGCGAAGCGAACGTGAGCGAAGCGAGAAAAAAGCGCGAAAAAGCGAAAAAGCGAAAAAGCGAACGCTTTATTATAAAAAGCGATTCTGCTTCACTTTTTTCTTTTTTTTTTTCTGATTACAGGTTAGTAGTTTCTTTTATTTTTTAATCACTAATGACTTTTTTTTTAGACTATTGCTGATCTATTTTTTTTTTTTTTTCTAATAAACAATGTTTCGAACAAAACACATTCTTTTTTTTTTTCTTGTGTTGCTGAATTCATTTAGAATATTTGTGGGATGTGGGAGTCAGGCGACTACACTGCATGACAATTATGATAAAAAAAATAAAGCAGGAGTATCAGAAATGGGGGTAAATAATAAATTCTTCTACAAAGAAGTGTCTCTGATATGTCTTGGTTATACTTTACCCTTTTTCTTATATATATACAAATGGTACCAAAAAGTGGTCTATGCTTATACCATGTTTAATTATTTTAGTACATGTGAAATGTGCCTCTGTTCTGCTTTTTTTTATTCAGTATATAATTACATATGAAATTGTTTACAATTGATTCTGCTCCTGTCATGATCATTGTGCTTCTGTTTTTTTTTAGCTCATTCTGCTTCTATTTTTTTTTGTTGATTCTGTTGTTGCTTCGATTTTGCTGTCCTGTGTTGCTTTTGTTTTTTTTAATTGTCATTCTGCTTCTTTTTTTTTTTGTTGCTAATTCTGCTGTTGTCCTGATTCTGCTTCTTTTGTTGTCCTACCCTGTCAATATGAAAATGTATACAATTGTTAGTATTTGTTTGAATTTAAATGTTTAAGTTATGACTGTTATTTAGATTTGAGATATTATTAGTGTTTTTTTTAATTTAAATGTTTATGGTTTTACTTGCATTTAAATATTTAGTATATATAAAATTAGAACTTAGATTGTTTAGAAGTAATTAAACTAAAATATATATTTTTTTAACTGTTCGCTTTGCTTCGGTAAAGCGTGTCGCTTCGCTTCTCGCTTCTCGCCTAGGCGTTAGGAGCCTTGGTCGCTTCGGTTCGCTTTACGCCTTAAATAACACTGACTCTTCCAAACAACTTCCAACTAGAGCGTGCAAAGAACTAAAATAATTTTCTTACTTATGTTTTTTGGTTTGAAAATAAATATTCTTTATGGCTTTTTTTTCGTTGGCACATTGACTATGTTTACATATTAAAGCAAAACTTCATTAATAGACCCTAAGGAAGCGCTCCTCATTACAGTGGAAGAGAATATGCGATCTAAGATGGTCCCATCTCCTCAAAAAAGTCAACAAATGGGCAAATCCGAAGGGTAGACCCATTTCATCCAAAAATTAGGAACATGCCCTGAGTTCTTTGATCTAATCGATCTATTGACAACACCATACCCTCAAACACAGTTCAAGGTGGTGGCATTTGGTCACCAATTCAAATGGCACTGAACACATCGGTCGTGCCATGGCGGAACAATATTCGACATTACACATGACATGCTAAATAGCTAGCAGAAGTTGAAGATGACAAGATATTTTAAGTCATCTTGCAGCATCACAGAATAGTATTAGTTATTTTGATGATGATGATTTGGACGACTCAGCGTTGACTTGAAGACGTCTTGGATGACTCAGTGGAATCGTGTGATACTCATGGTTTAGCCGAACAAGAAATAGTATTGGAACGGAAGGTGTCAAGTCGTATATCGACAGATACTTTAAACCATATTGAAACATCCTCCTATTTCTTTCATTCCACAAACATTAAAATAATGCTAACCAAAGCAAAGTCCACATTGACCATGACCAAAGGTTGATAGACTTGACAGTTAGTGTAATCTCTAAAGCCTCGAGAGACAAAATAAAATTAGATAAACCTTTGTGACATTGCATCTTGATTATTTGCGCCACTTTGAAAATCAAGTAGGAATGTAGCAGGAAGAGGAGGGGAGCAGGCGAAGAGGAAGAAAGGATCCTCTTGTGGTTCTTTTGAATAAGGTACACCCCCTGCCCCTGTTTGTAAGACACAATGGGTATATATTTGTGGCATCGATATGTGTCTCTAATCTCTTCCTCTCAATCTGCTAGTTATGCAAGTTAGCCAACTAGATGTTTAAATAAGTCTGGGGTGGCACTACAGTCGATATGACCTCATCCCCAACTACAGTTGACAGTCATCTCCAAACTAGCACTCCCCCCACCCCACCCTGAAAATAAAAAACACAACCTCCCTAAAGCCCCCAGACATGGCAACTAGGTGAATATCGTTTTCCAGTGTCAATGCAATTTATCCAACAAAATACAAAACACCATTATTAACAAGGCATGAAAAGTACAATTCATGTAAGTGGCTCAACTGCAAAAGATCTCGCATTGACATAGACATTCATATGAGGATATGCATTTAGATTGGAATGATCATGTCAAGTGCAAAACTAGTTTCAAGAGTAAGAGAATACAAAACCTCTTCTATAAGTAGAATTGGGGGTGGGGCGTCAAGCCTCAATTCGTCGGAATCATCAATTTCAAATCCTAACCCTAGATCTTTGGGCTCTTTGATCTTCTTTAAACTTTATCAAGGTTTCATCAAGATCCTTTGCTAAAAAACCTAGGATGTGGATTGCCTCTTCAAACCAAGAAATCTTTATAGTCCATCTTTAAATGGAGCCTCTAGAATTTTAAGTAAAGCTCTAGAATTTTAAGTGCACTATAATTTTTAATAATCATTACCTTTTTGAATTACTATTTAGGCCCCACATTTTATATTTGGTATCAAACTTTCCCTTTTACAATGGATCTTTTCAAGATAAAAACTGAAAAACACCAAAAAGATACATAAAAATATATATGTTGTATGTGCAGGATCATGTCAACATATCTTCTTTTTTTTTTTTTTTGGATCACCATGTCAGACACCCCACATTTGTGTTGACAATTTGACACACTTCTTTGTGTCAACAAACCATAAAATAGAAATTTTATGGTATGTTTGGCAGGAGGGAAGGAAATGGAAAAGGTGGGTGGATATTTTTTCCATCCTTTGAGAAGAGAAAAATATTTTTCTTCTTCCTTGTTTGGTAGGAGGGATGGAAAAGTAGATAAAATTATTTTTTATTATTTTGTTTCGTATGAAGAAAAAATTTAAAGAAAAATATAATTTATCAAATTCCATAAATACCCTTTTATTTGTCATAAATTAAAAAGACAAAAGGTGCATGTGAGTCCCACCTTATGTTTTGCTTACCTTTTCAGCCAATAAAATAATGTGGACCCCACTGCATTTTTTCCTCATGCCATCACTTTAAGGAGGATAGAAAAGTAAATAAAACAATTGCAATCATTTTGTTCAGGTTTCCTTCAACTTTCCGCCCGATTTGGGACGGATTAAAAATTGTGGGCATGAGGGATGAACTTTCCATCTGTTTTCCATTCCCTCCTATTTTCTATCCAACCATTTTCCATCCACCTATTTTTCATCATACCAAACACACTATTCAGGAGCACATACCTGTAGAAGAAGAAGCCAAAGTTTTTTGCTGCTGTAACCAAAGCAGCCTCATCAGGAGATGCAGCTTGATATTGAATTTTTTCAGGGGACTCATCACCTTCAGGAAGTACAGTATGACAAATGGCAAGGCACCTAAAGAATTCCTACACAAAAAAACAAAATTTTTCACTATCGTACATATGATGGTTGACAAATCAAGAAACCAGACCAAGTTTGTGAAATGTGCATATGCCAGGCATCAGCCAGCATACAAAACCATGTAAAAGGTTGCAATCCGCCCACCCGAATATATCCAACCACAACTAGAATGATTTTCAATTTAAACATCTCTCACATTTACAAGACTCATATAACACCTGTTTATCAAATCGATATTGAAGATTTGATGATTGATACATCAAAAAGAAAAAAAAAAAGGGAAAACCTGATGTATGATACATTACACTAGTCAAGCAGTAGCCAATATTAACCATGAGAAACAAAAATGACAAATATGTTATCCTACGGTAAAATAGATAGATGGGAAATTTGTGATCTTTTATTTCTTGGAAACATACAGAAACTGAGAATAAGAACAATAGTCACACACAAACACACACCCCCCTGTTCTCAGAACAAGTATAAAGGTTCAGTCAACACAGTAAAAGGAAAATTAGAGAATAAGAACAAATGCTGCATCACACATACAAAACACAAACAAACAGTTCCAGAGCTGCTATCTAGCAAACAACACAACCACATAAATGAAATCTTCACTAAATTAACAGCTCTTAATCTTGTACTAGAATATGATCAGCTCATTATATTCTCATAGTTAAAATAAATCTACCTGGCATGTTTCAGGATTAGGTTCGTTCCTCCAAGCACCTCGAAGAAGTCGAGCATCATCAAAGTTAAAACCCTTGTCGCGCACAGTGTTTGATGATTTGTGAACCTATGAGAATATAATATCATTAAATAATCCAGAGTTACAAATCGAACTATATCTTTCTACAAGGTGAGCATCTCCAATAGGCTGTCTATTCTTGCTCAACTCTCTATTTTAGAGAGTCACCCACAAAAAATAAAGCTCCAATAAGCTCTCTATTTAGACTTAGCTAAAATAGAGAGCCTTATTTGGCTCTCTACATTTGAAGAGTCCAACTCACTCTCTATTCTATTTTTAATGAATGACAAGGTGACGCATATACATTCTTCAGTAAATGTTATTGACTATTACGACTATTTTTTTCTCTAATAGAGAATCCCATGGCAGTTGTCAAAAATATTTCACTCACTATTTAAAAATTTTATCAAAGATTCTCTCTTTCAAAAAAAAATGCTCTCTAAAATAAAGAGTACTATTGGAGATGCTCTAATGATTGCTAAATTTACCTCAAACTTTATGCCATTTCGCTGTGCTGTTCCCATCTCAATCTCACTGACACCAGTGCCATATGCTTCTCCTCCAATTGAACACTTAAAGAACTCCATCATATTTCTTGTTAGAGTTCCAGTTTTATCAGAAAATATGTATTCCACCTATCAAAGAAGAAATTTACTGTGAACTTGCACAAGCTGATTTTGACAAGTAGCCACCTAGAAGTAAATTAGAACAGGGATATCATAAAGCCCTCCAAAGTTTTATCCAATATGTAAAATTGTAACAGCAGATGTTTCAGAAGCACTATATAAGAGGAAGTCAACAAAGGCATTGTTTTTACCTGTCCAAGTTCCTCATTCAAATTGGAAGTCCGTGCTGACGCAGGAGTATTGGTTTCAACATGGTACATGCACAAATCATTGTTGATAAATTGGGTGGACTGAATAAATTTGATCATCTGTGGAAAATAAATGGAACTGAACCCTCGAACTAAAGTTATGCACAGCTCGATGCAACAGATAAATGAACTGTTCTTGCATGTACCTCAATGGAAACATAGAGGGAGATGGGGATAATTGGTGAATAAAGGGTAATTAGTGTAAACATATTCAAAGCAGTCACCTGTACAAGCAAAAAAAAAAAGAATCAATGGGTTAACAAAAAAAAAGGAAAAAGCAAAAACAAACGAAAATGAACTTATTTCAGGGGATTCCTTTGATTACCAAAAATCTATTACTGGGATTAAACTGTGCATCACTTTCAGCAAACTGCAAATAGTAATACTTCCGGTTCACAAATATTCCACTGCAGAATTTCAAGTAGCACAAAACACATAATTATAAGGCCCAATTTACAAAGAAATGTGGAAATTCCACAATACAACCAAAACATCTAGTAACAATAATCTTGGAAAACCAAATAATATCAATCGATAGAATTAAAAAAGTTTACTTTCCACGTAATTTTCATCACTGAAATGATTGCTCTGTTCTATACAATTTTGACAGCTGGGAAAAAAATGATTGCATGTTCTCGAGAATAATGGACTTTATTCCACAAACACACTCATTATATGTCATCTTAATTACAAGAAAACATCCAAAGTATTAGTTTATCATCAATAAATTAATTTTTCTCATAATTAACATGAAATAGATATACATATACGCACATTATTTTCAATTTTAATAGATAATAGTCTAAAAGGATTCAATTTTTTCAATTATAAAGTAATAGAGAGAACTAAGTATCCCTGATGGTTCCAAGTCATATGCATCATAGAGTTAATAATGGACAGAGACTATTAAGTTCAAAGAGGATCAACTATGCTAGAGTTATAAACTGGAAAAGACACTATCCAATAGTCAAACCTGCCTATGGCGCCCAAGAGACACATACAGAAGAGAACACTAACAAGAGTGAGTATAAGTTTGTCAAGTTTCTTCTCCAAAGTACTTCTTTTGGAAGGAATCTTCATGGCATTCATCATAACCTGCAATTAAATCAAGGGAACCATAATAAAAGTGAGTTGAAGACATGAAGCAAGAAACAGGTCCAAAGCCAGAAAGATCAAACCAAATACATTAATGCAGCATATTAGTCCTCTATAAATGTTTCTGGGACCTAATCTCAAGTAAAAAAATGATCCAGTAAATTCTAGTTAAATGACAGCACTAAATAAAACCATTATTATGATGAAAGAAAACCTTTGTTTCATGCCCAGTAAAAATGGCAGTGCCAACTATGTACTCGGTGTTCTTGAGACTGCATCCCTGGAAACATTAAAACCAACCATAGATGAGTAAAAGTGAACTTAAAACTCCAATAAGCAATCATATTAGAAAAATGGATTTAGTGTCCATCCTAGGGGGAAAAAAAAAGATATAGCCAACTCAAACAAACATACACCAAAATAATATTCAAGCAATTAGATGTTTATAAGCACATGAAAAGCTGGTTTAGCGGATTAAAGAACTAAAGTAAACGCTAATAGAGAAGGAGAAGAAGAAGAATATGGGATGTCATACTCGCAACAGCATTAGATTTGGACTGAGAGGTAAGGTCTGATTTTGGATTATGAGATTGCCAGTGAAAGTATACAATGAATTGTTTGGTTGCTCACATTGTACTTCGCCTGCAATTAATTAAAGAATCCCCATCAGAACAAGAAATGAGAAAAGAAGGAAACCATGGTATCCATATGCATGCATCATGACGATGAACACTAGTCAGCTAGATATTATCCAAGTTTTTCCGACTCTATAAAACTCAAAAAGGCCTTGCCCCCCACCATTTTAAGCGGCTATTTTAATCGTGTTTCACCATTCTACTCTTACTGGGGAGTATTAGTTCAACCACATTGCTATCATGACTTCCCCCTCAGAAATCAGAACACCTCCACCAATATTAACTAGCTTCCTACAAACAAATTTTGACTCTATGAACAAAAATCATACTTGCATGTTAGAGCTTGTCCCATATCCCATGCTCATGGGTGTCCATCAGCCCAGTAAAACAGACTATGCATTTTTTTTCATAGGTGAAAACCAATTACACTATTCATTTGACAAATAAATTAAAATTGAACTCCAAAAGTCAAATTTTATTTCGAACAGGAAAACACTATCTTCTTTAAGTCACAAGTTGAATTAGTTGATTACAAAAATAAAGCATAGATGGAGAATTATATCTCATGCGGAACAACGAATTGTTCATAACTTCTGATTATCTCAACTTCGAAGGAAACCACCGAGAAATTATAGAAAGAAAACAAAAATCTTTTTGACTAGTAAAGAAAAAAGAATGTCAATATGATAGAATGTGAGTTTCCTTGAGGAATCTATGCTGTTTTGAGGTGAGAATGCCAAAGGTTTGATGCTTTGGGAGGGGGAAAATGGGTACAAGAAAAGAAGAAAAAGGGGTCCAATGGCTGATTAGGCTTATGTTGTTTTTTATGTGACCGTGGTCAAAATGGGACATCTATATAGGTGCTCTTTAATGCCAGGAGGGTAAATAACAGCATACTATGGTCCAATAGCACAAGGCTAATCAGTAGATCTACAGAAAGGCAAAACCTTTGAAATCTGATACTTTCTCAGGAGTCACAAAGTCCCAGGTCTTTTCTAATGCTTTTCTGATCTTTAAATTTGTTTCACCATCCAGATTTGCAGTCTGTGATACAACAGGAAAAGGGAATTAGTATACACATATGTGTATATATATAAAGAGATGGAGAGGGAGGGAGAGGAGAATGAACACAAGAAAAGAAAAACACAAAAATAGATATCATCAAAATGAAACTTTGCTCTTTTTAACACATCCATGCTCATCCCTCTTGTCCCCCATTAAACAAAAATAGGGGGAAAAAAAGAAGGATTCTTCAGACAAGTCAAAGTGCAAATGAGAGACCTCAACGTAGCAGACACCATCTGGGTTCGTGCTAGCAAGGAATAGCAGATCTGCAGGAAAGAATCCATCCTGCTTAACCTGCAAACAGAGCAATATGTTCAGCTTTATAGAACTACAAATCCCTTAAGTGGCGAAGAATGAATAAATGAACAGACAAAATAAAATCCCTAGCAATTATGAGAGAACTGGAAACCAATGAAGAAATCTATTACTTTAGAGCAATTTAGGCACTGAAATTGAAACTTAGCTTTGCCTCTTTTTGGTCTGTGCAATGCTGTTGGCCAACATATACTCCTAGAAAACAAAAGAAGTACAAAGGGAATTGTTGTATATTTTTTTCCTCTCTGCATTTCCAGAAGCATATATACACCAGATCAATATCATCCAGGAAACTCTTGTGGGAGCGGAAGCAACAACAGTGGTTGGGGACCAAAAGTCCAAATACACAGATATCGCATTGAATACTTCAACTACTGAAACTGAAATGAACTACAGATATCGCGGAAGGCTTGATTAAGCTTTCTTATCGAGACTTGTTAGAGCTATCTATTCCTTCCTTATCTTCTCTCTTTAACAAGCTTTCTTTCTACAGATAAGTGACAATAGATCGACGAAACTCCAGGTTGACTATCAGACAGTCAGCAATCAGTTGATGTTAGGCCTGCCTATACAAGGAGCTGACAGGCGTACACCACAGGAGATATCATCCACAGAATCCTTTCCAGGAGCAATAATGTTGGTCTGAGGACCCAAATGAAAAAAAAAATTATCCAATGTTAGGCTTGCTGCTTGCCAATGCAGGATGCTGGCAGGCATATACCATGGGAGACAAATTACACTGAACAGCTAAAAAGGGTGTTCTTTTATAAAGGTGGGTATGCCACCTTTAAAGAAGTACAACCTCATCCAGCTTACATAATCTCTTTTCAAACCTCTAAAAAAAAAGATGGTGCATGAAACTCCAACCATTGTGGAGCTTAGGGAGGATCACAAGTACACAGTCTTACAGCCGAAATACAACCTCATCCGGCTTACATAATCTCTTTTCAAACCTCAATAAAAAAGATGGTGCATGAAACTCCAACCATTGTGGAGCTTAGGGAGGGTCACAAGTACGCAATCTTACAGCCCCGAACAGGGGTTGTTTCCGCATCTTTTTTCAAACATCTCCACCAAAAAACCTTAAGTAGCATGGACGGAAGATCCCAATAGCAACCCCAAATAAGGATTAAGAAAGAAAAACTTACATCCCAAATGGGCCACCAGTTTATAGAATCATGTCACCATTTTGTTGTTTTTTTTTTTTTTGGGGGAGGGTGGGGGGGCGTTATGAGCGAGAGACAGACAACCATGACCAGTCACACGAACCTCACTGCCTCCTTTCACTCTTTCAATTTGCGCATAGCTGAGTCACTACAAAATGTATGTGTGGGCAAGGCATTGGACAAAGGGATAGGCACACTTTGCACCTAGAAAATATGAAGACAATGATTCTAGAAAGTGTGCATCAAAGAGGAGCTTTTACTTCCTGTCACACAAAGTGGCAAATTTCATGAATTCCTCAAAAAAATTTCAATGAAATAACTCCCGACACAAGGACTGCTAGCCAATCACAAAGCCCCACACAAGGACTTCTAGCACCATCATTATTAGCAAGGATAAATATGAATGCACTTATGGAAAACAACTTCTCTACACAAGGGTGGAGCCAGAAGCTTGAACAGCTTTCTCCACCAGCGGCTTATGTAGTGGTCGGCATTCTATAAGCGACTTGTCGAGTCTACAAAGCTTTGCTTCTTGTATTTGGCTCATAATGCCAGGTCAAACTCTTGGCTCTATTGATGACTCCATCTAAAATAAAGAAAATAGGGACAGCCGTTTCCGGCCTCGTATATTGAAAAACGTAGGACTGTCTTTAAGTGATAGGGGTCAGGTCAATAATAGTTATGATATTGCCCTACTGATTTAAGGCCTTCGTCCAATCCCGAATACGGGAGGAGTCTTCCCAAATCGATATCACCGGAACAAAATAATAGAGTGGGCACAATTAAATATGTCTAAATTTTATTTCAAAAAATACATATCTAATATCAAAAAAAAAAACTTACAGGTGGGCACATAGCCCATGGGTGGCTTCGCCCTTGTATGTCTGGTAAGGCTGCAATGTCTAACCCTCCCCAAAATCAGAAGTGGCGAGAATTTTGTGCGTTAGGACACATATGAAATGCACGAGAGGATGAAAAAATTTGAATATTACGTAGCATCAATTGGATAATATGTGGGGGTGAAATTGTCATCGTTAATAGTGTAAAGTAATTGTGCAAATGAAAAGTCATGCCATGGAAATAAGAGTGCTCATTGGCATACAATAGACTTAAAGCAAAAAGACAACCTAACCAACCAGCCAATTGAAGAAACAAAAATTTGCATTAGTCTGCATCATATTTAGCTTTAATCATAAAAAAATTGAAGAATGCTTACATAAATAAAAAAATCCCTATGACAACAGCAGCAGCTGCAAACTGTAAGGCCCAAAGACATGGAAGGAGGTTGATTGATAATGCATCACCAAGATGACATTCATGGATACTAGAGGAATTTTGTGGACATCAAGAGGCTAATAATATAATCCTAAAAAGCAAATCAATGTTAAAGGAAAAAAAAAACATACGTACTCTGACAATATCTCCAACCTGCAGCTTCTTCCAGGGCACAGCTTCCCACTTCTGATCTTGCAACACGTCTATAGAAGAATTATTGATTGCCATATCATTTTGAAAACGCTTCTGTAACAAATAATTTGGGGAAGGGGGAGAACACAAGTAAGAGGTGTAAGCAATTTTTCCAGACATCCATAGTCTAATTGAGATAAATTTGAATAAATCCAGGACGTAAGTTAACCAATAATGAAATTCAATGAAGTATTTTCTTGTAATCATTGCCTAAAGAAATAGATGGTCACTAGTATCTGAAAATGTATGAGCTAATCTTACTCACCCAGTCCTCCCACGCCTCCTTGATAAGAGAAACGAGAAGCACCAGACACAAAGGGACTACATTCGTAACTGGACTTACAGGACTGCATGAAATGAAAACTTTTTCAGGAGCAGATGCAAAAGAAATCAAAAAATAGTTCCTTAGAACTCTTAAAGATCATTAGCCCTCATACAAGTGTTAATATATCCAAAATCAAAATGTGAAAACAAGAGCAGGATATGAATGCAGAAAGTGAATGTTCATACTTGGGAAAGTGTGCATTAGAAAGAAGAAAAGCAGCAGTGAATAAGCATATATATAATTTTAACATAAAGTAACAGGCATACATAGAAGAAAGACCTACCAGAAGAGCAACAATAAAGGACCTAAAAAAATTCATGTCGTCAACTATTTCAGCCTTATGTAATCAGAGTGATTCCACAAAACCATAGAAAAAGATTCCTATTAATCAATAAGTGCTTCAAGTAATAACAGATGAGTAAATTCAGCTCATGGAAAAATGAAGAACTCTTTTTTTCTGAAAAAACAAAAAGGCAACATGCAAAAAAATATCATATGAAACCTAAACAACAATATCACACTTCAAACGTGCTCTAATCCACCTTGGAGGCATGGCACATTTTCTGTGCAAGTGTTTTCCCACTGGCTACACATTATGTTAATACTGGCAACAATTAATTTGTTATCTGATTAACAGCACGGAGCCACCCCTTCAGCCCATTATATTGCAACCACATATCATAAAAACTATATTGGCATGGTGTACCAGATAAACTGGCCAATCAGATAAAAGATAAGACTGCTCTAACAAAGACGTAAGCTCATTTCAATCAACCATGCCTTAATACAAAATACTGATATTTACTATGAATTGTTACCTGACTGGAGTGCACGATATAACAGAGATCACAAGGAAGTAGAAGTTGGCTACCCGATGGAACTGTCAAAGAAAATATTCTTCAGATAAAAACTGTAAACATATCGGGTTAGCAAAACTATTGCGTTAAATTGGATTCAAGTTGCATCAAGCATGAGGAACCAACACGTAATCTTGACAACCAACCCAAAACACTTTCAAATTTCAATAATCTATTATAGGACTAATCCGAAGAAACATATGAACAATGAAATGCAGATTTAGTTTTTACAAGTTTTGTAGGCATACTCCACTCCAAAAAAAAAAACCACAAGAAGTTGAGGATGTATTTCCAAATGTGTTTTGTAAATATGATTTTTTGGGGGGCTCTTAAGTGTCCAAAAGGTTTTCACCAAATTAAACTTCTCAGAAGTTTCATCCTAGCTCCAAACAGGTTTTGCACAAAGAAAATGAAAGAATGGGGACTGGGTTACTGGCAACTATGCCTATAACCTAGAGACGCCCTGCAAATATATTGGGGAAAAAGAGATAACAATCAAATGGATAGTCTATCCTCACCTCTGACCCAGCCCAAACACATATAGCAAGGAATAGGAGTTAGAACTGAACAAACAGGATCTTTCAGGCATATTGACACCAGCATATTGGCTCCATCATAAGGCACACAAGACCAATAGCAACAAATCTACTTAATTGTACTTATAGCTGAGAGGTGTAGAACCAATTTACCTGTTCAAACAATCCCTTTGGTAAAAAAGTAAGAATGTCATACTTTGTAGTTGATACAGAATTACCCTGAAAGGATTAATCCCCAACAAATTAAAACAAGATTCATCCAAAGTAAAACAGGTAGGAAGTGACAAAATAAAGTGAAGCCAAGTATAAATGGATCTAACTTTTCTAAGTACAACAAACCATATTGTCTCTTCTAAGCATAACTTCAAAACTTCCTCTCACACAGCAATTAACAGATTACTCTCAAGTCTGAAGTTCCAAACATGACAAGACACTCAATTTCTTATTAACCATATAGATTTTTTATTTCTTTTTTCTGTAATTATGTGCTATCAAGCAAAATTGCACATGTAAACTACCAATGTGCACATCCTGTGTTGTTTAGCATGGCCAATTTATAGGCTCTTGGTTTGTTAGAAATAAGCAACTGTTGAACATCATATATACAAGCAGACAAATATGTAGAAGTTTCTCAGACCACTGTACCATTGAACAGTAAGTAGCCCAGATGGTACAATGAGTGATAAAAAAAAAAAACACCCATTTTAGTTCTCATTAATGGATCTTTTGGAGGTGTAGTTTGGTTGTACAATAATTGTTATTCCCCTTGTTAGCCATACACCACATCGCCTTCCAGCCCGCCACTTTATGCCTATCAGATTCACATGCACTACGAGTTTTCCCCAAAAAAAAACCCTCCAAAAAGGTCATGAAAAAAAAATTCTGTATGTCCCCTACAAAAAAATCCACTGACCGAGACAACCTGATACCCACAAAACCAATATGGTCAGGAAAGCATGTTTTGATTTTAAACATCAGTCACTCCTCACCCTCTAACGACCTATAATTTCTTTCCTTCTAGATGCAATGAAAAAAATCAAGGGGGCAGCATCCCAAACATCTTACCTGCAATAACCTCTCCCAGTACCACCTTCCAGAAAAAAAAAAACTTCTCCCAGTACCAGACCAAGCCTGATGTAAACCCATAACTGAATAGGCTTAACCAAGGCATTACAGGAAAGGGAAAAAAGGAGGTCCCACACCTCCATCAGCACCCTGCAGTGGAGCAGAAGGTGATTGACTGTTTGCTCTCTTACACATGCGGCACCAATTTGGGATAATGTTCACCTTAGAAATTATGTTCTCCAAAGTCAATATCTCCTTTTTTTTTTTTAAAAAAAAGAGAGAGAGAAAGATTGCACTACCCAAAAACAACATTAAAAGGTACTTCCTCTTCCCTCCAATCCATAAATAAAATCACGCTATCTTGAACTCACCGAACCATCTTTCTTCCTCTTATAAAAACAACAAGAGCAAGCAAGTGGAATGGGTTGGGGCTGCTTATATTTACTCTGTCATACTCCAATCATTGCAACTCATTATCAATCATTACGCTTCACCACTGAGCATAAATTGAGACCTCCATAAATCTTGAAATCAAACTCAGTTTTAATTTAATAAACAACGCCAAATCCCTAAACCCAAATTTCCATTAAATTCATCATCAACTACATAAAAATGAAAATTAAAAAAGTATTATTGTTCCTCTTCAATTAAACATATGCAAGTGTGTACTTATAAGTGATGTTGAAGAGAAAAGCAAAACAATACGAAGCATGACCAAACGGACCTCGAATTTGGTCAAGAAGTTGGCTTCGCGATCATTGCAGAAGATGGTGCGGTGACCAGGAGCCTGAGGCTGGACACCGCCGAGTCGAACGGTTCGAGACGTGGAGACACGGTCCGACAACGGAGAACCGGGCCCAGCTAAGCTTGATCTAGATCCCCTCCATCCGGACATTTTCTCCGACAATCCGTCAGATCGAGCCGGACCGAACAAACAAACAAAATCAACAAGATCTTCTACGATTTGCAGAGAAAAATATTCGATCTCGTGTCGTCTTTCCTATTTTATGTTCAATTTCTGTGTAGTGGAACGAAGAAATCTTAGATGAATTTGAAAAGACGGAGGGGCTTTGTTCTTTGCCCTCTTCGTCTTTTATATGATGGCCTCCGACGATTATAAGCCCGCGTTAAGATTTCTACTACCTGCGCTAAATCAACCTGTATGGGAAAAGGTGCCACGCCCTATGTAACGCGTGGATCGGTGTATTTAGAGCAATGAGAAATTTATTTTGGGATCTAATGATGTAATTTTAATGTAATTATTGAATTAATTATGAGTTTCAATATTAAATGAAGCTCATAATCAATTTAATGATTGTATTGAATTAAATCCTAGATTATATTCAAATAACATTTTCTGTGTATTTATTATAGTGCTACCAATATGTCGGATCAAATGTTACTCATCTGCGCGTGGGTTGACCAAAAATCGAATTTAGGAAATCTATCTTTACAATATAGATAAAATTTTAGTCACATCTTTTTTTAGTTTATGATATTTTCAAAAACACTTCTCTATGCTTTGAATTTTTACTCACCCCAGTTAGATTAAAAATGTTAATTTTAATATAATTTTATTAAATTATCTATGATATATTTGAAAAAAAACTTTATCTACAAACTCTCTAGAGGGGCATATCGTCAATGAGACCTATTTTATTTTCTAAATTTTTTTAAGTATTAAAATTCTATTTTAGTTAATTAAAATTTATTTTTCACGTATTAAAATTCGAGTTGATAAAAAAATTATATTTTTTACGTATTAAAATTTAAATCGATTAAAATTCTATTTGAGTCGTTTAAAATTCATTTTTAGTCGATTCAAATCAAATTTTAATCAATTCGCATTGAATTTTAATTGTACCGAATTTTGATACATAAAACATATAAATTTTAATCTACTCAAATTTTAATATATAAAAAATAAATTTTAATCTACTTAAATCAAATTTTAATTAGCAGAAACTTTAATAAATAAAAAAATATAAATTTTAATTGACCTGAAGAAAATTTCAATCAACGCTAAAAATTCAGGTAGAGCTCAAATCAGCTAGATTTTTAACACGTAAAAAAATAAAATTTAATTCGCTTGAATTTTAATAGAATTTTATATAAAAATATTATTTGTGATTTATGTGGGGGCATTTTTTGTATCTTAGATGAATTTTTTTATTATAAATGGTGGTTTAATGGTAAAAGGTATCAATGATGTTTAAATATAAATTAAAAAGGGAGTCAATAATATTCTTAATAATAGAAGGGTTTCCTTAAAAATATAGTAAACTATAAAGAGTATAATTTAAATTTTTCTTTGAGTATATTTATAATATGGCAAAGATACTCGAGATATATATTTAAAAAATGATAGATATATGCTATTAATACTTTTAAGATGCTACATGAATACTTTAAAGCTAAGTATATATTATGTTATCTTTTTAGAAAAGAGTTTATTGAAGTAAACAGGTATGTTAATCGTATCGAACGATGTAGTTCATGTTGGGTCTTGACGGATTCATACAAAAAAATATTTTATTCATATTCAATTAATTTATTAATTTATATTCAATGAGACATATCATATAGGTTTCGTATTATTATATATAAATTGTATAAAAACGATATATAAACGAGTCATATTATATTTTTTATTAATTTAAAAAAAATTATTTATTAATTATGCTATGCTGAGCCCATTCATTTACAAAATATGTGATTTATAACAAATTCTGGATTTGGAGTTTGACTTGTTTGTACACAACGCGCGACAGAAAGCGGCGGGATTCAATGGGTGTAATGAAAGAAGTTTATTCGTAGAACTGCATGTGGTGAAGGGCAATCAACGAGACGACGTCGTGTGGGAGAATATTCTCCGACGGCTGACCGGTTTTGTGGACTAAGTGGGGAGTTAAATTTCGGGTAGTGAAGATGTGACGGGTAACGACTCGCAGATTATGAACTGGCCTCCGAAATTTTGGGACTGGGATGTTTTATGAACAACCTTACATGAATTTAAAATATAAATTTAATTAATTATTGTAATTATTTATTACTGATTTAAAATAAAAATATTTAATAAATGATTTAAAAAATCAACTTGTGAGTCCCGATAACTATGTGTTGTGGCACCTTGTGTCCCCCGTCACCTGTTATCTTATACAAGCTCAATATTTACCTCCACCTGTTATTGGACTATATGACACCGGCCAACATTCTGGGTTATGGAAGAAAATTTGTTTTCACCTATTTCAGTATCTCTGTTTGAATTTTTGCCCCTAATCCGTTTAAAGTACTGAATAAGGTTAATGCTCCGTTTGGTACGATGAAAAAGTTAGTGAATGAAAAGTTGAAAGGATAAATAAAATATCATGTTTGGTAAGGAAGAAAAACAGGAATGATGAAAAAGTTTATGGATTAACTTTCCTTCCAACTCACCAAAATCAATCTCTAAAAAATCAGAAGGAAAATAGATGAAAAGTTAATTATTTGTGTTGAGATGTATCTTATTTGTCTATTAGTTATTGTTTGTGCCTGAAGGCACAGAGTAATAAAAAATGGTAAACAATAAATATATTTGTATTCATATCTAAAATCAATTCGCAAATATAGAGAAAAAATAAAAGAATTTAAACATCGATTTGTAGTGGGAGTAAGAGATAGTGGGCAATAGTAGTGGCGGTAATGGCGGCGACGACGGTGGTGGTGGTGGTGGTGGGAGCAGCGGTGGGGGTGGCGACGATGGTGGTTGCGACGGTGGTGGTGGCAACAGTGGTAGTGGAGGTAGGGGTGGTGGCGATTGTGAGGGTGGTGGCGACGGTGGTGATGACGGGGCAGCGACGACGGTGGTGGTGGTGGGAACAGCGGTGGTGGTGGCGGTAGTGGTGGTGGCAGTGGTAGTGGTGGTGGTGGTGGTGGCAGTGGTAGTGATGGTGGTGGTGGTAGTGGCAGTGGTGGAGGTAGTGGAGGTGGGGGTGGTGATGACAGTGGTGAGGGGGGGCAACGACGACGGTGGCAGTGGCGGTGGCGGCGGTGGTTGGGGGTGGTGGTGGAACGGTTCAAAACAATATATATTTTTTTAATGTACTTATGAGAATTAATTCCTATAAACACTTTTAAAAAATTACTCTAAACACATCCTTAGGGACTAATTTTTTCTTATTAAATTTGAAATTTTAATATTAGTCGTTAGATTAACTTTAAAGTAAAATTTAAAGCGATCTCAACCGCGAATAACAAAAGTTATTTTGTTTATCTTTTGAAATTTTAATTGTAAGTTATTTTATTATATAAACATATATATATATATATATATAAATAAAAATAATAAAAATTTAAAATTAAAATTTTGAAATTAAAAAAAAAAATTTACCTTTTTAACTAAGGGTGAAAAATTTCGACTCAATACGATGACACAACTCAAACTCAATACGAAAATAAACAGGTCAATTCGCAACTCGACACGACACAATTAATTAAATGAATTAAATTAGGTTTGACCAATATTTAACAAAAATTCGTAGATGACTCAACACAAATCAAACATGATACGATTTGATTGTCATCCATAATTTTAGCCCGCACTAAAAAAAAATTAGTTATTATTATTTTTCATCCATCCAACCAAACACAAAAGAAGGAAAGTGTATCCTTTCTACTTTTCATACTTGAAGGATTGAAAGTGTATCTCTCATACTTTCCATCCACCCTACCAAACAGAGCATAACCCAAAAAAAAAGGGGTGCAAAGTTAGAAAACAAAAGAAAAAAGTGAAAATTTGAACAATTTTGAAAGTTAAAGGGGTATTAGAATGTAGAATATTTTGATAGGGAAATTTATAAGAAAATAAAATTCTGAACGGTAGTCTGGATCAGATTGAGATTGCTATCAAATTATAACATTAAGGATATAAATTAAAAATTTTAATATTTGATGGTATAAATTAAAAATTGAAATATCTTATTGAGGGTGTCAAGTGAGATTTACTAATTTTTTTAAGGAAAACAAAAATTTATTAAAAAATGGACAAGATATGATTGTATTTGTCAAGTATATGACATGTAGCAAACGCATGACACCATTAATTATGATATACAGAATTATTATTGTAAGAATATAATAATTAAAACTCACAAAGAAATTTTAAAAAAAGATATGAAATAGTAGCTTAAAAAATCCATTGTATTCGGCTACATTGTAGTTTAGTGGGCACACAAGTGCTTAGGCTTGAGTTGGACAACTAGAGCGATAGTCAAATAGTGTTTGTGTCGTATCTCAAGTCTTTATCTTTTCATATTTTTGATAATTACAAACTTGACTTTAATCAAATCCAATTAAGTATTAGATATCTTAATGTAATATAAATATGATAGTTCTATAATTTGTGTCGTGTCTGAATTGGTTCATATAGTGCATGAAATATAAACACATAATATGCAATTTTTTCTCCCTCAACTAGATAGATTATAGAGGGTCCCATCATCAACTAAACACCTTAGTCAACCATTGCACCAACAAAATCAAATAAAAGATAATTAATTATATTAAAAAATGTTCAAGTGATGTGAAAATGATACCAAATAAACATGACATTGTGTTGTATAGTATCTATTAAATAAGTTTAGCATATTAAAAATCACATCACACTAAACACTGGTTTCCACTACTAACTAGTGTCACCGTGATGTTTGAAAGAACTTCGGTGGTAGCACGATCGAGATAGAGAAGAGTTATAAATTCAAAATTTTTATAGACCAACAATTTTTGAGTAATAATACAACAAACAAGTACTGCAATATTATGCATGCATAAATATTCGTAGACAATGAATATTTAAATTTTTGTAGAAAATTTTATAGCATATTACTGTCTAAAACATTACATGCATAATCCACAGATGTTCTACCAGATCAATTTGGAGTCTCAAATGAGTGTTTCTGTTTCGAATGCGATATTGGGTATGAATAAATTGAAGCAGTTCTGAACTTTGTTCAAATATCAATGTAAGAGTAGGAATTTCATCTGATGCATCATAACTAAAGTTTATTTCATTACTGTCTCTCTCATCCTCGACAATCATGTTATGCAATATTATACATGCCTTTATAATATCCTTAAACACTTCAAATTTTTAGAAACGTGCAAGTCCACCAACTATAGCAAATCGAGCTTGGAACACTCCAAAAGCTCCTCAACATCCTTTCTAACTGACTTTTGAGTTTGTGCAAAATTTATTTGCTTATTGTCTCTTGGAAATGAAATTATTTTGACAAACGTGACCCACTTTGAATATAAACCATCAGCAAGATAATATCTCATTGTATAATCATTTCTATTGACGGAGTAATTGACCGAATGAGTCCTACCTTCCGAAAAAAGAGTAAAAACAAAAGAGCGTACTAGTACATTTATATCATTGTGAGATTTAGATAATCCAAAAAAAACACGTTAAATCCATAGATCATATAAAGTCATCGCCTTTAAAATAATTGTTGGTTCATGAATATGACCAAAATACATACATTTTCATGTTGTTGAACAATTTTTTCATCTCCAATGCATGCAGTCAATGCTACCTACCATCTCAGGAAACCCACGTCTCTTACCGATTACTAATAATCTAACAATGCTTGCGTTGTTTGGTGACTTGAGATACTCATTAACATAAATTGTTACTATGATCGATACAAATTTTTGCAGATTTTTTTATTGTGGTGCTTTCGTTAATCCTTACATAATTATCAACAACATCTGCTACAACTCTATAGATAAGAATTCTTATAACGACAATTATCTTTTGAAGGGGAGACAAGTCAATATTTCCAACAACATCCTTTTTTTAAACAAAGTATGGATCAAAAACTTCCACCATGGATAAAATATAAACGAAAAGAGATCGATTCATGCGAAACTTCATCCTAAATAAATTTAGGAGATAGGTAGGCGATTTAGCAAAATAATCACGATAAGTCTCTTATGCCCTTCAACTTGATTGAGAAAAATAATAGAATGATATTGAATAGAATCATGACATATTGCGGAGCTGTTGTCAGTATTGAGTTTCTCCATTTTCATAGCATTAACTGTTAACATCTCCACCTCATCATTGGAGTCAAAATCATTAAGAATCATCTTCAATTTACCATCACGAGCCATAGCAAAGAAATTTGAGTTCAATACCAATAAAATAAATTTGAGATATATGACAATGATAAGAGACAGTTCTTGTTTATACATTTTAAAAAATATGACCGTTGTAAAATTTAAAATTTAAAAATTTGATGACATGACACAACGTGTCATCATGCTTCGTCATCATTATGACGTTTACGTGTTACGTCATGTGACATTTTTAAATTATATTTATTGAAAAGTTAGTTAAAATTAGTTAGATAAAATAGAGAGCGTGGTTTGAATGAATTTTAAAAAGTAGTTAGTTAAAGCAGATAATTTAATATTTAAATACATTTTGAATAATTATTTTGTTGAGTGTGGTTGTAGATGTTTTTATTGGACTGTACGACACTGGCCAACATTCTGGGTTATGAAGGAAACTTTGTTTTCTCCTACCTCAGTGTCTCTATTTGAATTTTTGCCCCTAATCCGTTTAATGTAACTGAATAAGGTTAACATTAAAAAAAAAAAAAGGATGCAAAGTTAGAAAACAAAAGAAAAGTGAAAATTTGAACAATTTTGAAAGTTAAAGGTGTATTAGAATGTAGAATATTTTGACTGGGAAATTTATAAGAAAATAAAATTCTGAACGGTAATTTGGACCAGGTTCAGATTGCTATCAAATCATAACATTAAGGATATAAACTAAAAATTTTAATATTTGTGGGTATAAATTAAAAATCAAACTATTTTATTGAGGGTGTCAAGTGAGATTTACTCATTTTTTTTAAGGAAAAAAAAAGAATTTTATTAAAAAAATGGACAAGATATGATTGCATTTGTCAATTATATGACATGTAGCAAACGCATGACACCATTAACTATGATATACAGAGTTATTGTTGTAATAATAAAATAATTAAAACTCGCAAAGATATTTAAAAAAATTATGTGAAAAAATACTATAAAAATCCATTGTATTTGGCTACATTGTAGTTTAGTGGGCACACAAGTGCTTAGGTTTGAGTTCGACGACTAGAGGGATAATCAAATGGTGTTTGTGTAATGTGTCTCAAGTCTTTATCTTTTCATATTTTTAATGATTACAACTTGACTTTAATCAAATCCAGTTAAGAATTAGATATCTTAATATAAAATAAATATGATGGTTCGTGTTTGAATTGATCCATCAAGTGAAATATATACACATAATATGCAATTTTTTCTCCCTCAACTAGATGGATTATAGAGGGTCCCACCATCAACTAAACACCTTAGTCAACCATTGCACCAACAAAATCAAATAAAAGATAATTAATTATATAAAAAAAATGTTCAAGTGATGTGAAAAAGATAACAAATAAACATGACATTGTGTTGTACGGTATCTAAGTTTAGCATATTAAAAATCACATCACACTAAACACTAACTAGTGTCACCTTGATGTTGGAAAGGGTAAATTAAATAATCATAACAAATTAAAATTATTTAATTTAATCTTAAATTACGATTAATTGACAAAAATATTTTGCATTATATCTAGGGTTATTTTGTCTACATATAAAATAGGTACACAAGTAATACAATATAGTCGTACCATTGAAGTAATTACAATACCACCTGAACACGTATTATTATAATACAATACAACTGTATTTTATTATATTTTACTAATTTGTCTAACAAATAAGTAAAAAAATAAATAACTAGATTAGATGGATAATTTTTTTATTAATATGTAATTATTACTCTATTATCTCACTCTTAATTCATTAGATATTATTTTTTTTTCTATATTTAATTTTATATTTAATTTATTTATATAAAATTAATCCAATATTTTAATCAATATGCACTTAACGTGACAGCAATTCTAAACACAAGAAAAAGGAAAATGGTGGCCCAAAATCAATCAACTGGCTTTCTAATCACATGGCGGGGGCAGCAACATTCTCACCGTTCATCACTCTCACCTCTACCAAACTCCTCTCCTCACTCCCACCATCTCCAACATTATCTTCATCCCCAATTCCATCACTTCATCAACAACAATTTACCACTTGCCGCCATGGAAGCCCCATACTGCACATCTGCTACGGAAACGTATCTCCCTTCCCTCTCTCTCTCTCTCTCTCTTTTACTGTGCGATGTACAGAATAGATTCAGAATGTTGCAGCAAAGAAGTGATTGAGAGATTTTTCTTTGTGTTGACAGTTGAATGGTTTGACGGGAAAGGAAGCGGTGGGAATTGATGAAGCGTTCTTCGATGAAGAAGAAGTGATGGAGGAGGAGGAGGAGAGCGACGAAGACGACACAGAAAGCAGTATTGATTTGCTCTTCAGATTCTTACACAGCATGTTTAAGAAGGTTTCCAAGCGTGCTAAGAAGGCCTCTCGTTCTATGTTACCCGACATCATATCTCCCCAGCTGGTAAATTGCCTCTCTCTCTCTCTCTCGAACTGGAATTAATTTGGAATTTTAGTGTTAGATTCAAGATGTTGATACATGACTCTGGTTCTGTTGTAGCGTAAAAAGCAATCGAGAAGGGTCATTTTGGATTTAGGTAATCGAAATCGCATTATGGGGCTCTAGTTGTGCTTAATATTCGTTCTAATGTGAACGGACATAAGGAATGATATCCTATCCAATACACTTTCGTTTCAATTTTATTCTTGATGGATTACTTACCATTTATTCATGTAGAACCAATTGCATAAAAATAGATCCTTAGTTGTTAATGGTGTATGTTCCGTCAAGAAGAGAATCGGAGGAAAAAAAGTGTTGGAGGGTGTGATGGTTTAGAAAAGACTTGTGCTTTCATGTTTTGGAGGGCTAAAGAACCAACTAGGATTAGTCCAGTTAACCAACCCAATACATGTCATATAAAAAAAAGCAACAGAAGGATGGACGGGTCTAGAAGTTTGTGAGTTGATTTGTTCTCCCAATTGACCAGATGGTGTTATTGTTGACAGAAGAAATCCTTCTTTGACCTAATTGAGGATTCATCTTGGAGGCTCTTATTTTTTTTTATCTTTTCTTTCTGATTTTGCTTATTTGTGGATAGGTTCGAGTGGGTGAATCCGCCCTCTAAAATGAATGGAGATGAAACTACCTACTTATCTAACACTACTTACCACTTACCTCTTCTCAACCCCGTCATAGGTGCAACACTTGTGCATTGTATGCCATCCGTTAGCTCTTTTTTTTTTTGCCCTTTTGTTTCAAGTTTCGTTGTTGTGATTATTTATTTATTATTATTATTATTTTTTTTTTTTTGGGGGGGGGGACAGAGAGATATCCTAGTGTTTTATCCTGAAAAACACTAATAGACCTATAACCTGCCATTTTCATGGTATACTGGTCAAGGAGGAGTCCCTTACTTACAATTGGTAGTTCAAATTATGAGCCGATGCCTATATGATTCAGTTGAATCGTATTTGACTCGGCACCTTCCAATTCGATATCAGTTCGAGTTACGTGTAATTCATTAGTCTCACACTACTGGGTCAAGTCGTTGGAAACATCTTCAAGTCAATTAGGAGTCATTCAAGTAGTTGTCACTGAATTAACCGACACTGTTCTGGGACTCCGTGATTTTGTTGTGAACATGTTCAATTTTTTTGAAGTAGCATTTCGTGCGTATCACCTGCTACTGCTCTGCAAAGCTATGACTGATCCATCTCAATGCCCTTTGCGTCGATGGTCGAGACCGTGAAACTTGAACCATGGCTTAAATAAGAATGATTATGTTGGCACTCTACTTTCAATGCTCTCTCATGCTGACGTAGTCACAAAAGGATCGGCATTTGTCTTCTTTATGACCTGATTAGAATTTCCTCTGGATGCAGCCTATGCTTGTTGCCAACATTATTCAGGAGTAAGAATATTAACATACACAATGTTCAAGTAGTGAGGTCACTAATCTGATGAGCATCCTCATGCATGTTTGGAACAATAGTTTGCTTTTCCATCTGCAATAGTATATGAATCTTTCTACCGGTGTGCAACCCTTTTCTAGATTAGAGAGTGTTTTGAGTTACCCACCGTGGGGTTTCTAGAAATACGGTTCAATCAATTGTACTCTTGTCTTCGATGGGATTTGCCAATGAAAACTTAGGTTGCAACAGTGGACTTGGGTGACATTACCATGTGCCTGCCATACAGGGTGGGAGAATGGCACCATCACCATCACATCGAAACCTAAAATTCATACGATTTTCACAAATCGTCCCAACTTGAGACATTTTTTTCACTGAATGTTTACTTAAAAAATGGAGTGCTTCACTCTTCACAGAATCTTGATGAGCTTGCATCTCATAATAGTATTATTTCATCTCCCATTTCTTTTCTGCTTTGGCTCTTTCTTCTGCTTGTTTTTGTTTATTACCTCGACAATGCCAACTTTTGCAGGAACCTTGCCTACTTTTGTGGTGCTCATCTTTTCTTATGATGTTTGTGATCACTATGACTTGCCCTTTTGACCTGGATTATGACATTATGTGTGCAGTCCTATTTAACTTTCTTTATGCTGTCATCCTACATATTGACACGGTGAATTCTTAGCTGCTCTTAGCAAACACAAAAATCGTGATCTTTTTTGACTTGCTGCTTAACCTTCCACCCGAGTCTTGTACTCTTATTAAACTTTTTTATGCTGCCATTCTACATATTAACACTGACAAACTCTTGGCTGATCTTAGCACAGACAAAATAGTGATCTTTTCCGTTTTTTGACTTGGTTGCTTATCCTTCCAATCAGAAGTTAATTGTTTTGCTGTCTCCCTATCTATCTCAACGCTGGACTGCAGGTGGCTTTCGCTGTTGATGGGGTTCTTCTTTTGGCTTCGCTATGCATCCTGAAGGCACTTCTTGAGGTAATGCATTGTCATTACATCTTCTTAGTGTACATGCAGGTTTGCAGATGGATTTCAGGTCAACCAGTACTTTAATATTTGATCAAAACTATAGTCTCATCTTATTACATCTTTTTGGAAGAATCAAACTTATGAACCTGCCCGCTAAACTCCCCTTAAAGAACACACCCACACATCCACACCCTCCCCACCTATTATGCTTTGGCGAGGTGTGGTTGCCAGAAGCTTTTCCAAGGAAAGTCGGTACTGACGAGCGCCTGATTGTATCTGATGTTGTTTGTAGGTGGTCTGCACCCTTGGAGGCATGGTATTCGTGGTAATCCTTCTCCTACGTGTGATATGGGCAGCTATGTCCTACTTTGAATCGAGTGGGGATAACTTCAATCAGAGTGGAACGTCCTACAACAGGGCACAGCCAGTGACATAATTATTCATTACCCAAGGCTTTCTCCATTCAGTCTTACTGCTGTAAATCCTGAAATATTTTCGCCATTTTGAGTTCTTACATGATAATATTGGCATCAACTCTTTTAATAATAAGGGTATATTGATTAAACCACATTTTTTTAGGTCAAGTGATTTCTGTTAGTGGTATAGGTATAGATGAGTTTGTTATTACATTATACCGGAGTAATCCTTTTGCCTTTTTGTTTTTGTTATGGATTAAGGGTTGCGCCTATTAAATTGGTCACCGTAACTCAAGTTAGTTTAATGACATGTCCTTTGAGGAATAAGGGTGGCCGACCCTTAAGAGGTGTGGGTGTGGAAAGTATGACAAGTTTGACTATCCCTAAGAATTTTTTTTTATTTTTAATCATTGAATGATGAGATTACATCATGGTGATACTCAATTTGTTTTCTATTTGACGTGAGGTTTTCAAACGTAATTTCTTAACAAGTTCTCCTGTATGTGTGAACCACGTTGGACTTAACCTCTCTTTCTTTCTGATGTACAAATCTTTTTAAGCAACACTTGCAAACTTCTCTTACTGGTTGCCACAATGCTCTTAGGAGTTTTGTGTATCGTGTACGTCTTTTTTAATTGTCATAATCTTCTTTTGTCTTTTAAAACCCTGTTATTGTGCATCAGCCAACATTGTACTCGACACCTATGACCTATGAGGATTTAACGATCAATCGCTCTAGCACCCATTGTTATAGAATTATTTTAATTAAAATAATATCAATATCATGAACTTAAAATGGGAAAGTGCAAGACACCACCAAGCATAAAAATATATGTGGTTCCGTATACCGTGTTGCATCCATGGACTAAAATTACATGGACGAATTGTCAATTGTTTATCTGATTCTATAATACTCGATGTTATTTGTAAAATAAAAAATTGTTAGGACGAAAATAAAATATATGACCATGCTTACATTCAATATTTTCTTGGAAAAACGATGGTCAACTCTCACCCGATATAAATTTGACACGACACAATTTTAAAATTAACATGATTATTAAATATCTATTTAATAAAGTAGTTAGAAAATTTTGTCTTAAACTTTTTGCAGTTGAGATCGCTTAATGATTTTTGATCTGACGGTTCTTATGCGAAATTTTTCTAAGATTTATATCTCTTATGTAATTATCTTATACTAACCGATACCACTCTCTCTCTCTCTATAATTGAATTTTTATTTTTTTACAAATCTAAAACTCTCATATTTCATATAGCTCTCTTTCTCTCTATCTCATACTCTGTCTCCTATATTTCACACTTTTTAAATACACACTCTCACATCTCTCATATAACTCTCTCTGAATGACTATATATATTTAATTATAATAAAATACATCTAATACTCATTAAAACTACAATAACAAGGATTATCTCTAACAAATTATAGATTCATTAACAAATGTCATTCTATAGATATATTAGTTATTGTCTGTGCCTGAAGGCACTATACAACAAACAAAAAAATCTTAAATAATTGTCTAAATTCAAAAGAAATAATCTAAAAATATTCATATTAATTCTTTTTTTAAAATTGTTCGAAATATATCGTCGACCATGTCTTCTATATTAATGAAATTATCATAAAAATATATAAAATCTCTCTAAAACAACATCATATATACAAATACCTCTGAGAAAAAAAATACTAACATAACTCATTGAAATTTATAATCTTTAAGTAAAAAATAAAATCTGTTTATTTATAAGATTCACAAATTTATCACTTCTATTACCACTCAATCTAATAATACAAAATAATTATAAACTCAACCAAAATATTTCTAATCCACCATATCTCCATATAATAAATACCTCAAGTAAAAAATAAAAAATACTAACAGAATACATTTAAATTCCCAATTTTTAAGTAATAAATAAAATCAATCAAATCTTAATCATTTATAAAACTAATGAATTTATTACCATTATCATCATTCAACTCAAAATGACACAATATAATTATATATTTAATTACCAAATATTCAATCCTTCACGTATAAATATACACAGAAACACACCTCTACATATTTCTTTTTTGGTTACCAACAAATCTTTCTAATTAATAACTACTTTTATTATAAATATAATAATTCATATTTTAAAGATAAAATAATAATAAATTAATTTTTAATTAACAAAGGGTAAAAATCACTAACATCCCTTGAGTTTTGACAATATTACACGGATACCTCTTGACATTTATAAATAACATGGAGACCCCTTAAGGTTTGAATTCATTTTACAGAGACCCCTTCTCTCTCTCATCTTCAATATTGCTAACGAAAATTGATAATTTTATTCTAATTTTTTTTTTATTATTTTTACAATTGCCTTTCTCCAAATTTAGTTTTAAAAAAATTAAAAATTTAATAAAATCAAATAAAATTTGATTTAATACCTAAAAATTGATATAATTTAGTACTCCAAAAAATTGATTAAATAAATTTTAATATTAATTTGATAACAATAAAAATTAATTTGATATTAAATCGACAAAATTGAATATAAATGGGACAAAATTAAATGTTAATGTCTGATAAAATTTATAATATAAAATATGACAGACTTTAATAAACCCATCCAACAGTCTCAAATAGACTCAGCCAACGACCACCAACATTCCTCTCAAAATCATTCACATTATACCGTACTTTCAGGCACAGGTAGGGCTGGGCCAATTATATGGAAAAAAAAGTATGGGCTTTAGGCCCCAAATTTTTAGAAGATCCCATAATTTTAGGTACATCACTAGTTCACAAAAAAATAAAATCCATTAAATTTTAAGCCCTATAAAAAAATTCAAAAAAATTAATTTCAATCAAAATTTTTATTTCAATAATTTGGCCATATAATCAAATCTAAAACATTAAAAACTTAAAATTTTTGAAAAAAATACTCAAAAGTCAACTCATATTGACTCTTACCCTCTCTCTCTCTTCGGTAAAAAATAAAAAAAAATAAAAGTCAAAATTAAACACTCTCTCTTGCTCTTTGTGGTAAAAAACAAACATAGAAGTTGAAATCTATTTTTCGACAACATTAACACATCTTTTTTTTTGTCTTCCTATTATATAAAAATTTAAAAATAAATTAATTTTTTTAAAAAAATAATACTAAAAAAAAAAAAAAACCTCCATTTAATATTTTCGCTTTAGGCCTTAAATTGGCTTAAACCGCCCCTGGGCACAGGTTACCTACTAGTTATATTAATTTACAACCTAATGTTTATTTTATGTTTAATATTATCTGATTTTTATAGTCAATGTACTATTTTTTATTTACATTAAGTGTTATTTACAAATGAAGAAGTTTCAGTGAATGAATAATTATATAACATGTAATTTCATCTATTTTATAAAGTAAATAATAATATAAATAACACAAGACAAACAAAAAAAATAATAATAGTATAAGAGAGATAGATAGAGAGTTATATAAAAGATGAAAGTTTTAAAATTGTAAAAGGAATAAAAGTCCAATTAGGATTATCGGATCAAAACAATTTAAGCCGTGAAAAGCTAAAGACAAATCTGTCACATTTTAAACACACAGTCTCTCATACCTCATATAACTATCTCTCATACCTCATATAACTATCTCTCTATCTATATCATACTCACTCTCTCTTTATCTTAAATGCATAAAATAATAAAGTAATTGGAGTTAGAGAGTTTGACTTTAATGTTTATATATACTAACAATGCACCGCGTGCGTTACACGTAAATAATTTTTTATTTTAAAAAATTAATAAATAAATATTTTATATATGGGTACTTGAATTAAATATTATCTCAAATTTACCAAATTTATTTTTTCGTCTCTCATGCTTCACTATAAAATTTTTGAAAACTTTGTATATTTTCAAGAGTTATTGTTTTAACTTTAAGAAAAATAATAATAAAAAAAGAAATGAAATAGTCAAAGTTTTATTTTATTTTTATAATTTTGTAATTGAAACTGATTTTTTTAGTGATGTCTGAAAATTAAATTTTTTAAAATTAATTTGATTAAGATTTCACTTATAAATCATTGAATAAAAAAAAATAATTATCAATATACCAATCGTATTGGAACTTACTGTATTTAGGATTAGTTAGGTCAATTAAGATAAAATTTAATATACAGTATCATAATATATATTATTAAAACTTTTAAAAATTCAAGTTTTTACATAAAATGTTAATACAGTTTAAAAAATTTATTGTGACTAAACAATCATGTAAAACTATATATAAATTATTTTTTATTTTAAAAATAAAATAGTTAAACATTTTGATGAAAAATAAAATATACATATGTAGTCATAATATTATCTTTATAAATGAGATGAGTATTATTACATTGATAGAATTTTTGGAGTTTTTTTTGAAAATTTTGTTAAAATGTAAAATAATGCACATATTTTTTAAGAGTAATATAATTAATCAAAATTTTTTATAAAAATTGAAAATTTATAAATAAAGAATAGATAATTAGAAAATTAATTTGATTGAAATTCTACTTATAAATTATTGAATAAAATAAAAATAATTATCAATATATCAATCATATTGAAATCTTACTGTATTTAAGATTATCTAGGTTAATTGGAATCAAATTTAATATACAATGTTATAATATATATTATAAAGCATATTAATTTTTTTTTTGAAAAATTGAGTTTTTACATAAAATCTTAACAAAGTCTGAAAGTTTAGTGCGACTAAAAAATCATGTAAAACTATATTTACATTATTTTTGATCTTAAAAATAAAAGGGTTAAACATTTTGACAAAAAATAAAATATAAATATGTAGTTATAATATTAATTATCTTTATAAATAAGGTGAGTAATATTATATGATGAAATTTTTTAAGGCTTTTTTGAATATTTGTTAAAATTTTTAATGACGCATATATTTTTTAAGACTAATATAATCAATCAAAAAGTTTTATAAAAATTGACATTTATATATAGGGAATATATAACTAAAAATGAGCTTATATGTAATTTAGAGATTTAAATGCATAAGGATATGATGATAATTTAGATATTAAATTTGGAAGGATAGAATGACATTTTTAATTATTTGTGAGGGTAAAATAGTGAATCAAAATTTTTTCATGTTAATGTACTTTTATTAGTAGTATAGATATAAATATAGATATATGTAACAATAACAAAATACATTTAATATTCATTAAAACTCTAATAACAAAGATTATCTAACAAACAATTTAAACATACACTTTCCCATCCCGAAAAACTCTCTCCCTATCTCTCATACATTTATCTCATCTCTCATACAACTTTCTCGTTCTATCTATCTCATATTCACTCCTTCACTCTACACGCGCTAAAAATAGTATTTTTAAATTGATTTTAAATTGTGTAACTAAAGAATTTAATAAAAAATAAAGTACTATTTGAAAATATTTTATTTGCATGGTCGATGCTCAAGATTTTTTGAGTTATTTAGTGTGTTCAAGCACGAATTATTACTGATATATAATAAATAGTCTAGATTATTTTTTCACTCTCAAAACAAAATAAAATATATATTTTTTAATTGGTGTTGACACAAAGTCAAACAACACGACAAAACCCACACCCAGGCAACACGGACTCAAATTGAATCCGAGAAATATTGGACGTTTAAACTGCTTGAGGATTCTTCGCAAATAGGTAGCTGATAGCGTTTGTTACCTACAATATTTGGCTGTCCCGAGTAATCTGTTCCCTCAATTTATCAATCCGTAGTTAGTTTCTCTTTCTTCACATATTTAAATTGAAAGAGTAAAATTTTTGAGAGAGAGTGAGAGAGGGAGGGAGAGAGTACATTTTCTGCAATGGAGGAAGACCCTCCTCCTCCACCTCATAGAAAAGCAGGAGGTTGGAGATCGATAAAATACATTCTGGGTAATGAAATCACATGAATTTATGATTAGAAACTTGGTGTTTATACAGTTTTTCGTGTTGTTTGTGTGATTGATATATAATTATTTTGTGTTTTCTTAACCTGTGAAGGTAATGAGTCATTTGAGAAGTTGGCTTCCATGAGCTTGATTGCTAACATTACAGTGTATCTACGTACAAATTACAACATGGAGGGTATACTTCTGGTAAATGTGGTTACAATATGGTCTGGTACCTCCAACCTCGCATCATTAGCTGGTGCCATTGTCTCCGATGCTTATGTGGGCAGATTCCTCACTCTTCTCTTTGGCTCCATTGCTTCTTTTCTGGTATATTATCTTTTCATTTCTGCAGCACCATTGAATTACTTGTTTTGTTGGTTTTTCTTTGGGGGGTAGGAGGGGGAGAGAGAGAAGGGGGGGGGGGGGTTAATCTTTTCATTTCTCCATATTATATTTTTAGGTCATCAAGTCAGTAAATAACGTTAGATTTTTTATGTTTGAATAGTATTATTTTTATTAAAAAAGCGATAAAAAATTTCGAAACCTCCATTGCATGCTCACTTTTAATATATAGGTGATCAGTACTTTCTTTGTCATGCTCCGAACAGCACAAACATTTGCTTGCTAATTTAATAGCTTTCGTCTGAATTTTTTTCTTTAATTGCTTCTTAAATCTCCGCATACCTATTGAGTATATGGATTTTGTGTTTAAGTTCCAATAACTCCCAGGGAATTTATGCCACCTGGGTTAATGACCATCTTAAGCATTGAAAGCTTGTCATGTCAAGTGCTTGATGACTGTGCATATCCAAGTCATATAGTACCTATTCCCCTATAGATGAGTAATTGATTGATTGTTTTGAAAACATTGATAATGCAATACACCTGGTGTTCCTAAAGTTCTAACTTTGAGAGAGATGTAGGTTAGGAACGATGTATATGATTCTATATTGTGTGTATATCAACATGCCAAATTTTCAACTGGTAATATTAGATGTATTAATTTTTTGTGATTGTCTACCCGAACAAAAAAAATAAAAAATCATCCATGTTTATCGAAACTATTATGCGCAGATAAAGCGAAATCATCAAACGCAAACTGAACAGATTGAACACAAGCATCTAGTTAAAAGCCCAAGGTCACGAACATGAACAATAATTATTTCCTTTCATCAGGGTATGGGGACTGTAACACTAACTGCAGGCATACCTCAACTAAGACCACCCACCTGCCAAGAAGAGTCCCATTGCCTCCAGCCTCAAATGTGGCAGCTTGGCTTCCTTTTTACAGGCCTTGGACTGCTGGTTATAGGAGCAGGAGGCATCAGACCATGCAACATTGCCTTTGGTGCTGATCAGTTCGACACAACAACAGAAAAAGGAAAGGCACAACTCCAAAGCTTCTTCAATTGGTGGTACTTCTCGTTCACAATTGCTCTCTTCATAGCTCTCACTGTCGTCGTGTACATTCAAACTAATGTCAGTTGGGTCCTCGGTTTTGCCATTCCAACTGCTTGCCTTGCCTTTTCGATATTTATTTTCTTGTTGGGACGCCATTTTTATATATACAAGAATCCCCAAGGAAGCATTTTTGTGGACATGTCCAAGGTGATCACGGCTGCTCTTCGTAAGCGAAGGATAATCCTATCACCAACTTGCAAGTACTCCTTTTATGATCCATTGAATAATGAATCAGATTCAGATTCAGAGTCAGATCCGAAAGTAGCTGAGCTCACACACACTCATAGATTCAAGTTCCTTGACAAGGCTGCAATCATAATTTCCCCAAATGAATTGAATTCTGAAGGCAAGCCCATCAATAGTTGGAAATTGTGCAGTGTGCAACAGGTGGAACATTTTAAATGTCTGGTGGGAATTGTGCCTGTGTGGTTTTCGGGTATTGGCTGTTTCATAGTGATGGACCAAATGGGCACATTTGGTGTTCTTCAGGCAATCCAAATGAACAATTCCATTGGAAAGCACTTCAAGATCCCACCAGGTTGGATGGGCATATCATCAATGATTGCACTGGCTATCTGGATATTCATTTACGAGCGTCTCTACATCCCTCTGATGAAGAAAATATTCCAAAGAGAAGCAAGATTGACATTGCAACAAAGAATTGGAACGGGCATTGTGATTTCGATACTTTGCGTGTTGGTAGCTGGTGTAGTTGAGAGGCAGCGTCGAGAATCAGCCTTAAAACAAGGCTCTTTTGCCTCACCAATCTTTGTTGCATTGCTCGTGCCTCAGTTTATCCTATCTGGCTTGACAGAAGCTTTTGCAGCAGTGGCTATAATGGAATTTTACTCTACTCAGATGCCAGAGAGCATGAGGAGCATCGCAGGGTCGATATTTTTCCTAAGCTTGTCCATTGCAAGCTACCTGAGCACCCTCATTGTTAATCTCATACACAGTACAAGTGGAAGCAATGGCAGATCACCATGGCTGGGTGGCCATGATCTTAATATGAACAGGCTAGACTACTACTATTATGTCATTGCAAGTTTGGGAGCCATAAATTTAATCTACTTCACTTGCTTTGCTAGACACTATGTCTTCTGTGAGAAAGTTAACTCCGGAAGAGAGTTGCCCCAGTTAAAAAAATCAATTCCTGACTTACCCAAAAATCAAGATGAGGAATGAAGAAAGAGGAACATGAGTATGATTCATATAGAGACATGTCTGGAGACATCTTGTATGCAGTTCTGATTTTCTTTTTCTTTTTTTCTCTTTTTAAGTTGACACTAAATTAAAACTATGTGAGACGGCACACGAAGCGACATTCGTGTTAGAGTTTGACACGTGGACACAAACAGTAAAGTGCCGAGATATTGAGTCAGTCCCTAGTTCATGATCCAAGGAAATTCTCCATGCAGATCAAAAAATCCATGAGCCTGAGCATTTAACACTGCACAGTGATGTGGCCCCACCATGAAGTGTTGTGTCAAGAAGTTAATTACACACATTAGTCGGTCATATCAAGACTGTACCGTCACCCCGTGAGATTTGAATAAAGGCATAATCCTGATTGATAATAATCTCTCAAGAGATAGTGTATTTAATGATCGAGAGCAGAATAATAAGTATTTGACGTAACTCAATAAATAACTTGTAAAAATTATTAAACACTGAAAGAACGTACATTGAATGCTCAATACCCTGAGATGACTAATCATTACAATATCAGACCCCAAGTTAACACTAACTTTTCACAAGCCTATTAATTACACGACTCGAAGAAGGTGTAACTCATTGATGATGAGTGTGCCTATGAAGCACCCCTAAGCTGGGTTGATGGGATGCCTATACCAGTACATCACCCAATTTGAAGGTATAACTATCCCATTGAACATGGCCTCAGGTACACATTTGCGAGCAATCTAGCACAATAAAAACCTTATCTTCCCTTTGAATTCCTACTGACTTGGGCATTAGAGATGATAAGCAAAAAATGTCTCTGACCCCTTCCCAACACGGTTCTTTGTTGCAGGTGCCGGTCATTCAATACTTACTGTAAATCAACTATCCGATCGATTGCAGGAATTTTCCTGTGGAGTTTGTTTTCTTGATCATTACATGTTTAGGTTGTTAACAAACAAAAAGTAAATGGAAACGAATTGGATGTCATATTGGACTGCCCAACTTTCCTCCCTGGATAATCATTGGTGTTGATGTTTCAATATTTCATGGCAAAAATCTGTTTTCTGAACAATTTTGCAGTTGATGGCAAGTGTGGTCATTTTTGCAGTGTACTGTAATTGGTGATATTTGAGATGGTAGATGATGGCTGTTGTACATGGTAAGGAGGGGGTGTTGCTGGTGAGACCAAAGGAAGAGGCGAGAGCGTGGCGTCGTAGACCATAAGTTGCAGAGCAACAGGGGGGAGAGAGGAGAAAAAGATGGAAGTGCATACCAGCAGAGGGTTGAAACTAGTGGGAGAGACAAAAAAGGAGACGAGAGAGAGATGTGTAGATCATCGTCGTAGGAGTGTTTCATGGTGTGGGGGGGGGGGGGGGAGGGGGAGAAAGAGAGAGAGAGAGAGAGAGAGAGTGTTGTGGGACGTGTGGAGAATTGAGGTTTTCTATGATTTTGTTAAGCTTTTGGGGAACGAGGCTTCAATGATGTTATCAAATTAAGTACGAGTAGTATTTTTCATTCATATAAAGAGTGTTCATATTGGGATGCCTTGTGGATGAAATAGCCAAAATAGTCGTGACAGTAAGAAGTCTTTACTCGGAAGCGAAAGCAGTAAGAAAGTCTTACCTCATAACCAACACACTGCAACTGCACAATGCTATCTTCAAGAGTGATTGTGACAGTTCTGAAAATCATCATTTTCAGCTCAAAGAAGGTGGTTTCCCCTTCATGGGAGACAGATGCTTTCATTGAAGATTTTAGATTCTACACAAGATTATTGAACCCAAGTTTCCCTATGCTTACTCGGCCGGACCATGGTTTTAAGGCACCTGGGCTTTTCCACAGTGGTTCCCAAATACAATTAGGATCATGACCACAAATCAACGGTGCCCTAGTAATGTGTGATCTATGTCACATTCAATTCCATTGGATTGTTTGTTAATTCAAGTTCAAAAAAAAAGAAGATTCTTTGTTAATTTGCTTTCATTTCTATTGTTTATTTCATCTTACGGGAAGACATAGAACACCCTTTGCAGCTAAATTTGGCAGAACCTAGCAACTGCACAAACCTGACAAGTACTTGAAACAATTCTTGATCCATACCAAATTAACTGCAGTCTTTAAATCACTGATAGGATCTACTGATCTAATGATTGCAAGTAATTTGACATAAGTTTTGGTACATATTTTTTATGCACGTGGATCCCAATCCATTCTAATACCCTTCGGTTAGTTATCTTCAATGGTAGATCGGCCACTATAGTTTAAGTAGGATCTACTATATATAAATGAATTATACACCAATCGTTATCTAATATTGAGAGAAATTTAAATATATAATTTCACATTTGTTTTAAAATCCCTCCATTAAAATATTTTTTCCATTACTTTAATTACTTATCTTAAATTTCAGTGGGACAATACATGGGTATATGCTTGGGTGTACATAATAGAATGAAAAAAATATATTGATGATCGTAATAGTAGGATAAAATAAACGTTCCCGTCTCAAAAACAATGTGATGATCGAAAGAAATCGGAATCAAAATCGTTATTCTATTCTTTTCTTCAATAGAATACCAAATCCCAGACGCTTACTCAAAAATAAGAGAAAAAGAGGGGGGGGGGGGGTAGTTCCATTCCAGCAGCCGACCAAACATTTTAAGGTTGTGATGCGGATGCCTAACTTTGGCATATATCCTTTTCCCATTTGGAATAAAAATGAGCAGTTTAATGGTTCCATTACGCAAAACAAAAAAGAATTCAAGTAAAGAGGAACCACCAAGACTATTGTTGTGACGGAAAGTTTGAAGTTATTAATCTTATGTTGTATGCCTTTAATTTTTTTTTTTTTTTTTGCTTTTTTCAACTAATTGTTTTTACTAAGTTAGGAGTTGTTAACTTAATGAAAAAAGTTAGGGGCAATTTTATAATTTTTTTGCTCAAAATAGGTGCAATGTATTAAATAAAAAAGATTTATTATTTTTGGCCAAAATATAAAAGACTTAGAGCATCTCATATTTTTGTTCCAAACAATTAAAAGAAAAGAGTGAACCACTAAGTTACAAAAAATGGAAAAAAAGAAGAAGACAGGGGTCATTATATAAATACATAAAAGTCAACGGGAACAATGCGTAAAAAATCATTGTATTTAAATAATACATATTCAGGAGTTCTTTAACCCCCGGGAGAGTACGTTTTAATTTGTTTCTTGAACTTTGTTTTTTAAATATGAAAATTGTAAATATCAATTCACTTTGTTCAAACTTTTATTAAGAAAATCAAAAACACCAGAAAATTTGAAATTGTCAGATCAAATTGAAAAAAAATGTAGTAGGTTTTCTATTTATCTTAATCGAGAATTGGGCAGAATGACTTCAAAAGTAAAACCAAGGAAAAAAAAGATTGGTATAGAAATTAAAATTAATACTAAAGTTCTAGCAGGTGATAAGATTTGAGAATAAGTCACGTATTGATGTTATCTATAATATAAAATATGACATATTTCAATAAACTCATATGACGATCTTAAATAGACTCATCTAACAGTCACCAATATTTTTTTCAAAATTATTTACATTGTACTGTATATTCAAACACGGGTTAATCGATAAAGATGAAAATGCCTTTGAATTTACATGATCTTTGACCTTAAAAAATGGACGACGGTTCTGAACTCTGAAGGGCATCAATGCCTCCTCAAGAGTTGCCCTCGAACCGAGGGAATTAATGGATAAGTGCACCCACACATGGACTTAACGTGAGACAGAGAGTCAATACTAAGAGCTCTATTAATTTAATTGTAATAATCAGCTTAGTGTTAAACCTAATCTTTTGTTGTTGTTGTTGTTTAGAGTTCATTTTGTTGACTTGTTTTCAAATTTAAAAAAAAAAAAAAATCATATATTTCGATATACAACGAGTGACAAGGGGAGATCCAAGCTTGAATTGTAAAGATTATCACATACATTTTACCAGTATAATAGAATTAAATTCGAAATAGCAATTATATCGTATAATTTCGATCTATCAAGACTTTTCTTTTATATAGGGGATTAGGGTGTTAGATCTACTCCAATATGATATTTTGTCGTCGAGTCACTTGAATAAAAACTTGGATGTTGAAGTGAGTTCCCAAATTAATATACAATTATCGATTTATTATTAAAAAGTTTTATAGATAAAATTCAGTACATTGAGAGTGATTTTTGTAAAAGGGTGAGATTGAGAGTGATATTTATTAATTTAAGAATGAGAAAGGAAGAGATTGGGAGTGATTTTGTGATCTTGTGTTATAATTGGCCATTATTATAAGAAAAGGATGACGAGATTCGAATTCCCAACTTTAAAATTTTTATAAATTTTAAATTTGAATATACTTATATACGACCCGAAATATTTATATGTGAGGTAATTTGTGCTTCAAAGCACGGTGCATTACGAATAATTTTGAGAGAGATGTTGGTGACCATTTAACGAGTCTATTTGAGATCGTCGAATGAACTTATTTAATAATTATAGATGTTTGTATAAAAATTAAGAAAATTGAGTTAAAATTTATATGTATTTTGTTAGAATTTAATTAAATTAAATTATTCAAATCCAAGCCAAAACCCAATCGAATGACGTGCCTACTTACTGCATGTACACATTTTTCTTTTCTTAAAGTTTTCAATTTGGGTGGTCGAGACTTTCATGACTACATTATGATTTTTTTTTAATTTTAGCATAGCTGCAACACGTAAACCTTTCTTATCAAATCTCATAATGACCGGTAGGTAAATGTTTGCACAAAACCAAGGATTTAGTTTCAAAGAATTATCAAATTTGGGACTTGAATTATTCAATGACAACCGTGCTACGGTAAAATTCATTATATTTTGGTTGGGTGACATATAATCACTATACAATTTTTTTTGTACGGTTGTTCGGGATCGAAATTAACCTATAAAATTTTAATCAAAACTAAAAAAATTTGAAAGCTTTCTCTATTACCTCAACCTTGTCCCGACACCAATTTAAATTTGGACTGATAGTTAAAATTTTATAGTGTATCAATAATTTATAATAGATTTATGTATGAGTTGCAAATCATACGAAGAATCGCACAACTTTATAATAGTTTTTTTTTTTGATGAACAAGAGCCAAAGTACAACACAACTCCTGAAAAAAGAGAAGTGTAGTAGTCGGCATACAACACAGCTCCTTAAAACTTTATAATAGTTTTACATATGAAGAATCATGGTTGTTACTTGTTAGGGTTGTCATCTACACATGACCCACAAGGTTAATATAGAATTATCATGGTTAAGTTTAGTTAAAACGTACATGGATTAGAAACAAATGAATCAGGCACACTAAAGAGTATTAAGTTGACAATAATTTAATTAAATATAATTTATTAACAACACGAATTTAATAAAATACGATTAAGATTAAAACCATGAACTATTTGCCCAAACACATGTTGATTTCACAGACCATCGTCGTCATCGTAAAAACATGCACTGATCTCATCCCACGTAGGCACCAACGTAACGTTCCGGAGCCAAACAGAGGATTGTGTGTCAGATATTGTGGCAGACAGGTGAGAGAAAATAATGTCAAAAAAAAAAAAAACAATTGCACAAACACGCGAACTCAGATCACCAGACACTCACCTCCCTTCCCCCGATATTTGCCACGTGTCTATTTCCTATTCCAATTGAAAAAATATTAGGTATAATAAGGCACCACATCATTATTGATACTTAACATTACTACCTAATAAAAAAATATAACTAATAAACAAATGAATTATTCATATTATAGTAATTATCTAAATAAAATTTAACTTCTCTATTTATAAATTTATTATTTGCCAGGTGCCACTAGCCATGTGCTATCACCGTCACACAATATTTACTCATTCCGCTAGGTCCCACCACGGTAGATGCCTCACTCGTAAGCGTTATTGACTTCTCTCATTGTCTCTCTCCCTCTCTCCTGAGACTTTTAGCAAAGCTCTGAAAATCACCGGGCACCGAATATATATATAGAGAGAAAGAAGAGGTGGTTGGTGGGTTCTCTTCCATCCAACGCTTGATTTCTCTCTCTCTCTCTCTCTCTCTCTCTCTCTCTCGTCTGGACTGATTTGGGGTGTATGAATAGTGGATTGGTTATCAGTGAGGTTTGTGATTGAAGAGTGGTTTGTTGCATTCTCTCTCTATCTGGAGAGAAGTTTTTTTTTTTTGGGCAGCTATAGATATGGGAGCTTGTGTATCGATGCAAGAGGGTTGTGTTGGAGGTCGATTTGGGTCTTCTAAGAAGAAGTCTAAGAAGAGAAGGAAAGCTATCAACCCAAGAATCTCATCTCATTTGTCAGATCGATCTTCCGCCGACAAAGTTGATCACAAGCCCGTCAGACTTTCCACCGATCGATCCTTCAACAACCCCATTCTCCACGGTTCCCTTCTCTCTCTCTCCCTCTCTCTCTTATATGTATGTATACATTTGTGTATGTATTACTTTATGGGAAGTGATAATTAGGTGTCTCGATCTAGCATATCTGTGGAGATTGTATTTTTTATTTTGATTTTTGTTTTGATTTGTTTGTTGCTTTTTCATTGATAGATTGAATAGGTGGAGTTAGCTAGCTGCATTAGACATTTATATTTGCAAAGGTCTGTAAATGAGTGGCTATGCTTTTTGGGAAAAAATATACTTTTTCATTTCAATAATGTTTTGGCCAAAATTTCCAAACGTTAGGGTTCTTTTGGCCAAAATGTGGGGTTCTTTGAATAATTATAAGATCATTATTATTATTATTTGTAAATTTGTGAGAATTGTCTTATATTAATGTTCTTTTCATCGTCGTACCTATGCTATGTATATGTAGTTTTTAGGAAGTTGCAGAGTATTTCTATCAGCAATGGTGATGGGAAATTGCCTACTTGGCTTGATGGTTCGTTTAGTGAGAGATGTGCTAATTAAGGTGTTGTTAACGACTAAGAGGTTAACCACACTCTGAATTCAGGGCTTTGAAGGGCCCTCTCGAGCCTAGCGACCAAACCAAGGACCAATGTCGAACCTTGCAGAGATTATTATGAGGAATTTCACATAGCTTTTCAAAATATTGTTTCTGGTGAAGCTTGAATTGTACTTTAACAAATGCTAAGGTGGAAGACAATTGTTCTGATGTACTAATCTAGCCTAGTTGTAACTGGAATTATTGCTGCTCATTCATAAACAAGTCATTAGATTTTTTCCGTAGCTGACTTTCCTATTTTTGTTGATATGTGATGGCACTGGCAGGAAGCATTGAGGAGGCTTGGTTTGATTCTGCTGCAATACTTGAATCTGATTGCAGTGATGAAGATTTCCAAAGTGTTCCTGATGGTCTAATATTTAGTGATTCTCTGTGATAAAATGGCTGAATTTCGTCTTCTTCTTAATCTGTCATGCTTATAGTCTATCACGATATACATTTTATATCTGCAGATGTGCTATCACTCAATGGTTTTGAAGGTGCGTCCATGTCGAGTATTGCTCCTGTCAGATATGTTAATCACGGAGATGGTGACATCAACATCCAACACACCTCTACCGCTGAAAAGATACAGAGATCCGATGGACCTATGAATGAAGCAAAACCTGTTTACCTTGACGAAATCTCCTCTCTAGATGAAAGTGCTGGTAGGGAGGATGGTTTATTAGACAATTGTGGAATTATACCGAACAATTGTTTGCCCTGTCTTGCTTCTACTGTTCCAGCAGTTGAGAAGAGAAGATCTCTAATCTCTAGTCCACCAAGTGCAAGGAAAAAGGCAGCCTTGAAACTTCCCTTCAAATGGAAGGAAGGACATTCTAGTGCCAGTTTACGTGAGTATCACCTTTCCAGATTTTAATAGATCTAATACTTGAACACAACATTAATACACACATATTGTGTCTGTATTGTTAGGTTTACTACTATCATTGTCAATTATTACTGTTGTGACTTCCCTATCTTCTTCTCATTTATTATTTAATATCAATAGCATTTCCATGATTTAAGTTTGATCTTCAATCTTAATTAACTTTTGGGATTTATTTTGAAGTTATTCATTTGCTAATCTTACTAACTAGTATTTTATGTGATAAGTCCTTATCAAGAAGAAAAGAAAAGGCATAAGGTGAATTTTGCAGTATTACAATTGTTGTGTCCTATGCTTTAAAAGCTGATCTGAATGTTCTTTAATGTAATTTTATGATGAATTTGATGTGTCATTTCAGTTTGTGTTTTGCTATCTCTTCCTCTCATCTTCAAAAAGTCACCTTTATTTGAATTTTAAATCAGGAACCTGAACCTCAATTTATGTTAAACCGATTTCATTTTGTTTTCTGTCCAATGGTTTCCTCCCCATCCCCACACAAAAAAGAAAAAGAAAAAGGTAAATAAAACATAGCAAAACAAAATTAACATTCTTATTTGATAGTCATGCTTAGTACTTATAGATGCAACTTTTTTCAATGAAGAAAGTAGCAAAACAATTGAAGTGTAGCCACTTATCTTATCTCTTGGTTTTCTCAGTTTCTTCAAAGATGCTTCTGCAAAGACCAATAGCTGGTTCTCAAGTATCTCTTTGCCCACTCGAAAAGAAAATGCTTGATTCTTGGTCACACATTGAGCCAAATACTTTCAAAGTTCGGGGGGAGAATTATTTTAGGTAACTGGGCGGGACTCAACTTGCTATATATATGCATGCTGATCGCAAACCCTCCTAGTTGTAGAAAACTCCTTTCTCGTATTGGAAGCTTACCTACTGATTTTTTTGCATGTCATTTGGAACCAATTTTTGTTTGGCAGGGATAAAAAGAAGGAATTCGCTCCAAATTATGCTGCATATTATCCATTTGGTGTTGATGTATTCTTATCTCAAAGAAAAATTGATCACATTGCTCGGTTCGTAGAACTCCCAGTTATTACTTCGTCTGGGAAACTTCCACCAATTCTTGTTGTAAATGTTCAGGTACTCCCTATTTTTTTGACCTATTTCCTTATAAATTACATTTCAATATTATGGTTAATCATTACAAGCAATTTGGATCTGCTGTAAAGTATTCTTTGTAGAAGTAATCCTGCCTATTTCTTTAATTATGCTATGTGCTTGAGGGATTTCAATGTTTCATCATAGGCTAAGCATATGTGACAACTGAGAACCATCTCCCTCTGTTTTAATTTTTTTTTGTATTCACAATTTGGATTTCTTCAAAGAACCAGGGTGTGAGGGGAGGTAGAGGTTGATACCTTCCAGGAAAAACAAGGTACTGCAACCCAGGAGGAATATTGAAGCACAGTTTAGAACTTCCAGTTGTTCTAGTTGGGCCTGCTAGCCAAATTACTTTCACTGTGCTTCTCTATCAGGGCTGTATCTTCTGTAAATTTATAAGCAATAGTCTATCATATATTACTTCACAGGCCCTACTATGCATTTTCGGTCATTCCCTTATTGTTCCGGTGTCTATCCAATTACTCCTTGCCAATTATCTGTTGATCCTTCCAGCTGTCACATGCATGAAAACAAAGTTTCTTGGCAGCCTTAAATTTCAAACCATGGAGTATTAAACCTATTCTTGACTGTTGACCCTCACAAACCTATTGAAACCTGTTTTATAGTTCAAAGAGTGTAGTCCTGCGAGATCAGAATTGCCTTAATTTGATTTTTCTCATTGTCCTTATGTTTTGATACTGACATTCTTATGTGTATCTTACAGGTTCCGTTGTATCCTGCCTCAATTTTTCAGAGTGAAACTGATGGGGAAGGAATGAATTTTGTTTTGTACTTTAAACTTTCAGAAAGTTACTCTAAGGAACTTCCATCCAATTTTCAAGAAAATATCATAGTAAGTTGTTACCATTTCTTTAAATTAAATTTATTTTTCCTGCTTTGTACCATGCGACTTTTTGTTTTTAATATATATTTGACACTTAAGCTGCTTGGTTGTTTGTCCTTGCAATGATGCTATGAAGAAAACTAGAAAAGCTGTGTTTTATCACAATGATATATTTTTCTTGTAAATGTAGTGTTCTTCACTCACGTAATGTGAGGCAAAGAGCTTAAATGCATTATGTCATGCTAGTTTATCTATTTTACATTTTATATGTGCATGTTCCCTTATTCTGGATCTTCAGCTTGCAAGATGGCTCCGGGTTCTTTCTAATTGCTTGTGCTGATTTTTTTTTATCAGACTTGCTTATGCTGATTGAAAGGGTCTTTTTAGAATGGTTAGTAATTAGTCATATTGTAGATGTGAGATATTTGTATATACTTGACCAAGGGAAAAAAGCTCCCGTATCTTTGATCAGATCTGAATCTTAAGGAAAAATGCAGTTTGTTTCCCTCTCGAGTTGAACCATGTAGTGCAGATCTCATTTTACATATCAAATGCAGTTTGAATCTCGCTTTGTTTCCCTTTTTTTTTTGCAAAGGAAAAAAAAAGTCTTTGTTACATTGGAATTTATTAAATGTTTTCATTTCCCTTCACCATCTTCTTAGAACACATGATCAATTTTTCTGAGTGCATTACGTAAGTAATATATGACTGTGATCATTTGTTTTTTTTTGGCATGAGTTGAGTCATTCAGATGAATTAAATATATCTGAATTGTATGTTCATATCTGAAATAAGGATGAAGACTGAAATAAACAAATATACCCCTTTGTCGGCAATTCTTGGTGGAATACACTTACCAGCTACACGAGTTTATTTCGGTTCTATACCTATGGCCGTTGTATTCTTTATCCCAATTTTTTTCTTGTAGCTATATTACACGTGTACGTCCACATTTGTAACTTTTCAAGAAGAAATCATATTTTACATATCATGTACTTCGTATATCCTGTGTCCAATTTTATTTTATTTATTTTTTTTTTTTTGCCATGCTTACTTATTTATATTTATCATGGAACAGCGGCTAGTTGATGATGAAGTAGAAAAGGTCAAAGGTTTTCATGTTGATACAATTGTACCCTTCCGGGAAAGGTTGAAGATAATGGGCCGAGTAGTAAATGTGGAAGATCTTCGTTTAAGTGTACCTGAGAGGAAACTTCTGCATGCTTACAATGAAAAACCAGTTCTTTCGCGTCCTCAACATGAGTTCTATTTGGTAAGTTTTAGTCTCATTTTTCATGTTGGTTCAATCTGATTTCCAATTTTCCTGATCCTCAGTTCATACTGAAGGATAAAGTATTCAAGGAAATCTCAAAAATCGGATTTCTTTTAGTTTAATATTCCTTACTGAGATAGCGGGTCTGAATTATTTTACAGGGGGGGAACTATTTTGAGATTGATTTGGATATGCATAGATTTAGTTACATCTCTAGGAAGGGTTTTGGAGCATTCCAAGATAGACTAAAGCTCTGCATCTTGGATGTTGGCCTCACAATTCAGGCAAGTCTTTTTACTGCCTGAACAAGTTTAATCTCGCTGTTCTTTTTTTTTTTTTGATATGCTTTTCAAATAATTTTTTTTTCCAAATTTGAAGCTTTAAGTGATAATATCTTTTATTTCCATTGTGAATCAGGGAAACAAAGCTGAAGAATTGCCAGAGCAGATATTATGTTGTGTACGTTTAAATGGAATTGATCACATGAATTACCAGCAGCTGGGGTTGAGTCAAGAGCCCCTTTAATATTTGCACAAACACTGTAAGCGTGACGGTAATAGTAAATAAAAGGCAATTTTTTGTAGGATCTTTGTGCCCATCTTTAACAATTAAGGGGGAGTGCTCCAACATTCATAGGCATGCAATTGCACACACACATATACACAGCACTCACACGGAATAGATTGTATACGTCCTTCAAATAGAGTGGAACTTTGTTTCTGCGGATCCTTTTTTGCACGCTTTGCAACTGCTGTATAGTCAGTCCATGGTTCATAGCATCAGTTGATACCGAGATAATTCCATTGAGTCGTGGCCACATTCGGAACCTTCTGGTATTTATACCATTCCACATTTCATGTAAATCAGTAGATTACGATTATCGAATTAACATGATCTGAATTATTTGTCTAGTTCAATTTCTTTAATCTAATATTTCATATATATATATATATATATATATATATCTAATGTCATACCATGACATGTGTATTAATGCCTTTTGAGCCGATAGCCGATACTGCCGACTTAAGCCCCCATATTATATCAACTCATTAAACAAAACTTGTCACTGTCCTGCTGCCTGCAGAGTTTCCCCTAGCACAAAAAATAATTTCTGATCAACTGTTTGAAGTTCAATTCATATACGTTTCATGATGGATTTGTACTTGTCTGGGGAATAATAGATAAAGACTGACAGTCGTAGGTTAAGGATAATTTTTTTTGTTTTTTTCCGACCCGTTCCGGTTCTTTTTGGATTTGATATGATGAGAGGGAGTGAAGATGTTTCCCTTTGTAGAGGTAATGCATCAAATTGTTTTTTGTCTCCAATGATTTGGCTACTGGAAATGGAAGCATATAAACTGCTGATGACACAGTTATATATACTAGTGCACACGGTTGTCGGTGTGAACATGACTACGAATGAGTGATTTTGGAAGAAAGAGGGAGAAAGATGTGAAGAGTGAGAAAAAACTAAGAGTTGGGCAGTTGAGTGAGTTAAAAAACCCGATAGTAATACTGTAATAGTAGAACTTTTTTAGTGGGGGCAGTTAGGTGGGCTTAAAGAGAGTTATGGTGATTATTTGCACAGAATTGGAGAGTAATTTAGACATTTTATGAGTGGACACAGAACTATCTACCCTTTCCCTGTATAATAGAAATGGATATACATATATACTAGTTTTCATGACACACTTGTATACTTACCAATCAAATAATAGTTACTGTGATATAAACTGGGGTGAGAGAGAGAGAGTGTTATGGAAGAGTGGGAAGTTTTATCTGAAAAAGTTAATTGTAAATTAAGTAGTAATGGTATTACACTGCTAATAAAAGCAAGAGGACACCAAACTTCTCATCTCTCTTTAGATAGATATTGAGAAGGGGCTTATATCAGATATTTAGGCCATGACATCAAGCAGTTTTGAGAAGCATTACAAATGTTTGCTGTGTTGGTTAAGCTATTCAATAGAACATTCAAATATCAAGCCTTGCAAGGAGGCAAGGGTTTACCACATAAACCTTTGTTTCCAGAGTAAGAGCTTCTCGGAAAATCGCTTAGAGGCTTCCCAAAAGGAATTCTTCCCACAAGAAGATTGTCAGACAAATCCAACTATTTCAGCTCTCTCAACTTCAATTATTCTCCTGGTATTTCGCCCGTAAAACGATTTTTCTGCAGTTTCAGCCTCTCCAAGAAGCTTATATTTGCCAGAGAGACTGGCAAGTCAGAACCCAACTTATTATAGCTCAAATCTAGACTCTGCATAAATTCTAATTTACCCACAGAAGGTGGTAACCTTCCTGTGAGAAGGTTATGTGATAAGTTGAGATACTTGATCCCAAGATACCCTCCTATGCCAATCTGCTCGATATCGCCAAAAAACTATTGTCAGAAAGATCAAGATATGTTGGTTCTCCACTGAACGAGCTTTGAGTCTCAAAAACCTGATTTATGGTGCCTGTTAGTTTGTTTGAGTGGAGATCAAGCACTCCCAAGGTTCTGTTGGTAATTGTTGCAGGAATCTCCGAGATCAGTGAATTCACCGAAAGGTTCAACAGGTAGAGCTGAGTTGGACTTCCAATCCATGCAGGTATGGTTCCGGTGAGATGGTTAGCCGATAAGTCGAGCTCTATTAGTGACCCAGTTGTTTTCAGATAATCAGGAATGTCCCCTAGGATTCCACAACCGGCCAGGTAAATCTGAGAAAGCGATGGCAGTCCTACAAACCACTTGGGGATGGAAGACAGGTTTAAAAGGTTGAATGAGAGATCAAGTGTTTTAAGATTTTGCAGTGAAGCCATTTCATGGGGCAAAGGTCCTTGAATCATGTTCTGAGAAATGCTGAAAATTAGAAGCTGAGAGAGACGACCTATCGATGGGGGTATATGACCAGACAAGCTGTTGCCACTGAGATATATCTCTTACAGATTGTAGACCAGCTAGACTGGAAGGAATAGGCCCCTGGAGGCGGTTATTCGCTAGGGAAACTGTTTCGAGGGAGGTCAGATAACCAAAGGTTGAGGGAATTCCTCCGGTGAGGCGATTACTATCAAGTATTAGAAATCTTAGGGAAGACATCTGCCCAGAACTTGAAGGAAATGGGATCTCTCCCTCAAGATTATTGGTATCAAAGTCGATGACAGAAATGGAACCCAGTTTAGTTATTGATGGTGGAATCTTCCCACTGAGTGAATTGTACGAAAGATCGAGCTCTTCCAAAGCCTGCAAATCACCGATGTTGGCTGGAATGTGACCAGTCAGATAATTATTCTTAAGATTCAAGCTCACCAAATGTGCCAAGCTGGTGATAGACTCAGTTATGGCGCCTGAAAATCAGTTCGAATTTAGATATAGTCTTCTAAGCTTTTTCAGACTTCCAAGGCTCGAAGGGAGAGACCCAGATAAGTTGTTTTCATTCAGATAGATTTCTTCAAGTTTTGACAAATTACCCAAGCTTTCTGGTAATGGACCATTGAGTTGGTTGCCAAACAGAGAGAGCTTTCTGAGCTCTGGGAGGCTTGAACCGATAGATGAAGGAATCTGTCCGGTGAGATTGAGAGTCCTCCAAGGTCGAGAACTTCAAGAGATGTCAAAAGTGTTATGGAAGGAGATAGCAAGCCATCTATACTAGTCTGGAAAGAAGCATCGTTCCACGTATAGAAGCCGGGGAGATAGAGCTCTGCCACTCTCCTGGTCGCGTTATCGCAGGAAATGCCTTCCCAATTGCAGCAATTGATGCCAGTCCAGTTCTTCAGGCGGTTGGAAGGGTCGGAGCGAATTCCGGCCTTGAAACTGGTTAGGCCTTGAAGGTCATTTGGGTGGCATGCTTCACCATTGTCTACCTTACAGTCTCCCACAGTTATGACAATGAACATGAAAAGAACCCATAGAAGCTGAGACCTCATTTGGTTTGACTGTTCACCTGAACTGTTGAAAAAAATAACAAGAATCCATTGAAATGAGGTCAATTATTTGGTGGACATTTAATCAATCAGTTAAGGACACAGAACAAATGAGAACAAAGATTGATGTTGCTCAATGAACTCAGTAATGCCTTTTCTTTTTTTTGTATACGGTTTAGAGGGAAAAAAGTAATATCGTAACTACAAGATATTTTAAGTGGTAATATGGACGAACTGTAAACTCAAACGTTTTAAGTTCAAATTTTGACAATTTCTTGGGATTAGTCTATGAGAGATTTATCCCTCTTGAGTACCCTAATCCCGACGTTGATAATCTGTCTTTGACCGGATTGGAGAGATGATTAATCAAGGTGCGCATAAGTTAACCTAGATATTTCTGACCGTTGAACAGGATAAAAGAAAAGTAATGCCTTTCCTCTTTTTTTTTTTGCTCTTGTTTCTTCTTCCTTCGCAGTTTGAATTGATGTTGGCCAATGAACTCAGTAATGCCTTTCCTTTTCTCTCTTGTTTCTCCTTTACAGTTTTAGTAGTGCTAAAAATCATAAATATGTCTGCATTACTATGTCTTTTGTCCTATAATTGAAAGATAGAAACCGGGATTAACCCAAAAAAGAAAAGAAAATAAAAACTCGAGTTGTGCTTCCCCTTCAACAGGAAGTTTGAAAATTTAGAATTGGTTCACTGATAGAATTAGGGACAAGACATAAACTTGTACATTCTGAGAGTCTTCTAGATGTATAAAACTCGAGTTAAACCTGTGCATGTAGTTTAGTGACGATTATGTACATTTAAAATTTTAATTGTAATGACTCGTTTAATGAGCACATGGTTAAAAACAACCATGCAAACAATGGTGGCTTGCCAAACACCCTTCAAACCTCTTGTACACAATCCAATCCAAGAAAAAAAAAAATAATATACTAAAATAATAGTAACACAATCCAAGAAAAACATAGAAATTTATACACATTGTGAAACTCAATGTACCTGAAGTTTTGTCGACCTCAAAATTTTCTGCAGCCACCAACCTTTCTTCTCTATGTCTTGCAGTTTTGAATGAGGTGGTCAAGGAGGAGTATAATTATGGGGCAATAATAAGAGACATCTACTCCCCTCCTATTATTGTCTAGTCAAAACATTTAGTAGGCTCCACGTTTGTTACCAAATTTCACAAATTACCTTTCTAATTACTGCAATTCTTCATGTCATTTCACATTCATGATTTTGTTTTGGATTTCTTAAAAATAATATATATTGTCCAAGATTTTCCACCGCCTCTTCCGTGGGAGTTCAGGTCGTGTTTCAATTCGAGTGTGGCTGACCATCCGAAAAGACCAAATAAGTATCATTGGCCTGACCAACTACATAATACTATGCAAACTTATTAAACAACGTTTTTTATATCAATGTGGTGCAGAAGTAATAAATATCTAACCATATACAGGTAAACACTAAACAGTTGGCCCGTCACTTGTCAATGACCCATGGACCGACTCGAAGTGCGGCTGGTCAATAGGTCTGGGTCGGATCTACCATATCCTGCGACAGGCTATGGGCCAATCCATTAGCTCGGGGTTTATATTGTGGATCTTTTCTGTGGCCCTCCTTCGCCCAAAAAGCTGAACCAGTTATGGAGCTTTCAAGTCTCAACTGAGTTTTTAAGTTATGAAATCAATTGGGGGAATCCTATTTTATACCTGAAGAATTTAATAATTCTCTCTTTGTATTTTGCAAGATCAAATTTGTTAGGGTAAATTTCACCCACACAATCTCTAAATAGGTCTATCTTCAACGACACCTCATTTCTTTTCTAAAATTTTACTGACCTTCTTTGTCAGTGTTGATCGACTAATAGATATGACGGAAATACACGTTTTACCATTTTACCCATAAATTTTATAAAGATTAATAAATGGGCAAAGAAAGGTAACTGAAGGTGAATATGGATAAGAAAGGTAAAAGTATTGTAATTGAAGAGTCGCATTACAATACTTTTAATACATTCATCATAATTTTTTAAGATATAAAATAAAAATTCTTAAATTTTTTGAAATATATATTTCAATTCGCCTTATAAAATTTGGCATGGATTCCTCTCTCTCTCTCTCTCTCCATATAAAAAAAACATTGGATCTCAATTCCTAATGGCTTTCAATTTAAACATTTACAATAATGTTATTTGTATATAATGTGAGAGTCTATTATAACGTGATTCTTATTTGATATCATTACCCACAATTAATCGAATAGCAATCTTATTACCCATCACTTCCTCCCTCACATGCATTAAAAATCAAAACAAATTATTTGTCCTAAAGTTTTAATCAATAATCAAACTTAGATTGCTCTTGAGACATAACAATGTCTTATTAATTATTATTTTTTTGGTTTAACGGTCAAGATTGTCTGGGTTTATATATGTATATCTTGACTAATTTTCTCTCAAATTTGATTAAAGACAAGTCATTCACACCGATTCTAGAGTATTTATGTAACATAGTATTAAGAGATTGTCAAAATTTATATTTTAAATGTCTGAATTTACAGTTCGTTAATGTTATCACTTAAAAAAATGAATTAATACTTTAATACCAATTATTAGAATATTTAGATGTACCCACTCAGTCAAATTATTATGCATCCTTGGCACAATAGCATGGGTAAACACAAAGCTCAGTTTATTAATTTTGCTGATACAAATATATTTGTGGTCATGGAATTTGTATACCCTTATCCTCTTATTCTTTCTTGTAAACATAGACTAAAGCTGAAAGGTTAAAAAAAAAAAAAACCCTACTTTTCTCCCTTCTAAACCCACAGTAACCACGAGGAGGAGATGTATTTTCAAATCTTCCATAAACAATTTCTTCATTCTAAGGGTATCCATTGACGAAACCATTAACACCCCATAACTTTATTGGGCTTGAGCAGAGGTTTCTCCACCACCGTCCCATCATTTCCGGCGAGTGCACGGTACTTATCTTTCCTTGTAAAAGTAGTGCACTCATATGAAAGAGTCGCAGCAATAACCCTCTGTATATAATTCGCTACTTCATGGCTAGACTTCCCTGAACTACATGTTAATTCCATAGGCAACTTGTTCAAGAATGTAACTTCATACGCTGGACTAGGGTTCATGAAGAAGTAAAATGGGTCCATCCCTTTCCACCCTCTTGCAGTTGTTCCATGAAACATGCTCATTTTGTTCACCATAGCTACCGGAACGAGCTGATCGGTTAATTCAGCGAAAAGCGCAGAGAATCGGAGAAGAAAGGGTTCACGGCAAGTTGTTCCCTCGGGGCAGATAGCTAGGTCGCCGGATTGTAGAAGTTTTTTGATCATGGCTGCGTCGGTGGCGCGGTCTCGGCTGAGTCGGACGGTTTTTATGGGTGAGATGATCTCGGAGAGGCGGGAGACGGAGTAAGTGACGGCGGGGATGGGGCGGCCGAGGGCAGTGGAGAGGAAGATGGGGTCGAGGAGGGTTCTGTGAGAGCAAATGAAGAGGACGCCGGATTGGCCGGTGGATTTTTTCACCGGCGGTGGTGGGTTGCCCTTGACGGTGACACGGACGCCGAGGGCCCAGAAAGCGTAGTACACTAGAGGCATGGGGAGGAGAGAGCCGGCAGCGATTCGCAGGCAGGCGAGGAGGAAACCGATGGGGATCCAAAGAATGGTGAGGAGAGCAAGAAGAGGGGTTGGCTTGTGGACTAGCCGGCCGTCGTGGAAGATGACTGGTTTGGGTAGTTTGTCATTTGTCACAGCCTTGACCTCTGGCTTTGGTGGCACAATGTAACCCTTCTGCATATAAAACTTGGTTGATTAGTATCACAATAATTCTGAAAATACTACTTGAAATTAATTTATTAATGTTAATTATTAACTTAATGTATCACAAACATTAATTTATTAGCGAATTCCAAATAATATTAAACTACAATGTCAATTCAAAGATTGTGATTTATTTGATTAACAAATTATATCAGTAAATTATCGATTATTGTTATTTAGATAACTCATGGTTCAGATGAACAAAATCATTAGTCATGAACTTGGCATAGGGAGAAAAATTATAACTCAAAATGAAATAACTTGAATGTGATACCTATCTAAAAAATGATTCAATATGCCTTGATTAATGCCTTAATTTTGGGGACGAGTTTTAGGGTAGTATAGTTTCAGTATTATCCCAATGATTCATGATTTCATGTAGCATTTGAATATCCGGTGACCTGATCATGAATAGCCAACTTTCAAATAAGTTAAATCAATGATCAATATAACAGTTACGTCAGCAAGTCAAATTATTAAATCGATTTTTTTAAGTTTGTATAATATTGCACATATATTATTGTAAACAATGTTTGTTCTTAAATTTGGGATTTCAAAATGGCATACCAACTTGAAAACGACTTAACATGATTCGATTGATAAGGATAATTTTAAATGTAAGTTTTAGATTTCTATATTGCTGGCCTTAGTCCAAAATAATTCGTGATATCATGTACCACATGAATATCTAGTGCCCTTCGTTTCTAGTCAACTTTCAAGAAAGGTCTAAAAAACAAAAGAAAATGGATTTGATGATTCATGTTTAATATAGAACTAGGTTATTTTTGCAAACCTTGCACAATGCCATGAATGGAACATCAGTATGCCGATCACCAAGCCCAATCTCCGGCTGAGTCTCTCCAAAAGCACTCCGAAGAGCATCAGCCTTTTTCTTCCCTACAAGCACTCCTGGCTTACACACAATCCCTGTAGCCCTACCCTTATACGTACCTATCTCAGTCCCCAATACCATATCTGCACCCAAGGAATCTTTCAAGAACGATTCCACCATAATCCTTGGATTAGCTGTGAGTACGCAACGCTTACCACAAGACGAGAACACGCGCCACGACTCCGGGTGTAGATCACTAGAGTAGAATTTCGGCAAAACTGCACGTGCCACCGATTCGATATCGGAGAGTCTCATGCCAACGTATGTTGCAAAGATAAGAACTTGGATTCCGGCGGATTCGGAGATGAAGTAGTAGAGAATTCCAGCAAGTGGTGAAGCTAAGAGCACAAATAGGAGCCTTAAAACACCACCAGTTTCAAATGCAACTAAGGCAAAGTATGGGAATGAGCTACGGCCTCTTAACAATGTTCCGTCCAGGTCCGCCACCACCGTGTCCTTTTCGCGGCCGATCGATGCGCACTTCTCGACGGTTGGGAAGGTTGTTATGGCCATGGTGGGTTTTAAAAGATAACCCAAATGGCTTCCTTAGAGGAGAGAGAGAGAGAGAGAGAGAGAGGGGAATTGCTCAAGTGTTCATGAAACTCTTGGAATTTCATTTCCCTAGGATTTGGAGTATATATAGTTCGTAGAGGCAAATGCAAAATGGAAAAGAATAAAGGGTTGGTGGTAAGGGACAAGAGTAGGGGTCTTCAAGAACTATGGTTGGCGCCGAGATGTCCAAAAGGGATTGACAGCCTCTATAATCGCAATGGTTGTCTATTTCTTGGTTTTAGAGGGTGTATTGAGGTTGTGCTCAATTGTGCTACATAGTTCTCACCGCCCTTTCTTGTTGTGTTCTTGTATGAATTCTAATGGGTTCTGCTCAATGTTCTTGGTTTTGGAGGAGGGCATCTCTCTCTCTCTCTCTCTTAACATGCATGCACTCATAAAACAATAGAATATGTACTATTGGGAGAATTACAATTTAGCCCTTCAACTGTGTACCCTATCTCCTATGACCTATAAATTATAATTATTTATAATTGATTTCGTTACCACATTGCACCTCTAATGATGCTTTATTGATTTGTGATGCATGGGATTATAATTGGTGTTTTTTATTTATCTCTCTTTTTTTTTTTATCACTTGATAAGTTAGATAATCAATTATAAAAAGTTTTTAGGTGATAAAAAGTGATTTTTTTTAATGAATTTTAAAAAATAATAGTTAGTCATTGAAAAGTTGAGGAATAATTACAAATGACACACATTGGAGGGAGCTTTAGATTTTGAATTAAAAGATTTTAAATTCTAAGAAATTAGAAAGTGAGGAGGAAAGACTTTTTAAGCCCCTCACCTCTAAATTATTTGTTATCTCTATAATATAAAATATGACAGGTTTCAATAAGTTTATCCGATTTTTTTAAATAGGTTCATCGAACAGCCACCAACATTCCTTTCACAATCATTCACATTGATTTATGTTGCATCGTACCTTCACACACGAGTTATTCTTAGTATAGATATAGATAAAAATCTACACTTAGAGACATTAGAAACGTATGTTTTATTACCCATTTGGTGAAAAATTTTTGTCCAAAAAATGTTGGATGATTAGTTTAGGCGGACAATGGAAAACTAATTTATGTAATGGTGTGTACAATGTGAGGAACTCTATACCTATGATACAAAGGGCAATCGAGGTCATAGTTAAAGGGTCAAAACATATTTCTATAATATTGTTTTTCTATTGCTTTTCATGCAAAAAGCAGAAAACAGTTAAAAAAAACATGCACAAACTGCCAAGATCAGAGTATATTTCAAGATTCGGTTTACATGAACTATGCGAACAACAATGCAAGACGAGCAGATTGTCTGGAAGTTGAGCCTTTTAACTCAAGCTATGATCCACAAATTTTAATTTTTGGTACCATATCAAGCCATATTGTTCATGTTAAATTGATTTATTTATAATTATTGAATACAAAATCAATAAAATGATATTTTTTTTTCATATTTCGTTTTTTTTTTTTGGGTAATGGAAAAAATCTTGGTCTGTCTTTGGCGAATAGAAACGCGTTTATATCGTTCAGGTTTGTGAGTTCAAATAGAACCGAAGACAAATTCTGGGTGCATGAACACACACCAGTTAAATTAAGACTTGCATTTCAATGAAGATTTGAGCTGACACCAAAGACTTGGATCCAGTTCATTCAAGCAATTGAGATTCGTTCTACCAACTAACCATGTTTTTTGTTGTCCAATGAACTTGAATCCTTGACCTCAAAAAAAAAAAAAAAAAAAAAATTTGTAAGACAATAGATATCATTAAACCAAATATCCATTGGTAATGTTTCATATTGTTGATTGGACTAAAAAATGAGATATGATATGAATCATGCGTTTTCGATGTCATGATCAAATACCCACATGGTGAAATATTCCCCCATTCGGAAGGACACAATTTGCTTAAGTTAGTGGGTTTTCATGAAATATTCCCATGAAAACCCACATGGTAAACTATTCCCAGAAAAAATGTTCTTTGCCTAAGTTAATGGGTTTTCATTTTTTTTCCCCTCTTTATCAAATGAAGGGTTTGCCTCTTCTGACAATTTATTGCATTTCAAAAGCTGGCTTTGTTACCAAATACAAGTTCTTGGATAATTAAAAATGAATTCATTTTGCTCTGTTTTATCCTAAAAGCTTGTCATACACAGTGTTTAGTTTTAAGTGCTTAATGTATAGGTGTGAGGATGCTCTGTACAATCAACCAACGTTTATTGAATTTGAAAAAGAGTCAAAAAATCAAATTCACCGCAGTAATACTCATCTTTGATTCTAATGGCAAAGTCATTCAACTCTTACAAATGGTTACAATAAAAAGCCAACAAAAAGCAACAATGCAGAGAGAAAAAGCAACAATTCTATCTGTGGTGCATCAAGATGGTGGCCAAACGAAGAAGGAGAAGGACCTGGACTTGCAAGGGCTGTCAAATTTTCCTTTGAGCAAGTGTAGTTGCAGCGACTTGGACGAACCACTCTGTACACGCCACTGCTTGTTAGAATGAAAACATCTTTCATGTTATCCTCTGCAAATGAGAATATATAACCCAAAGCAGCTAGAGGACTGTTGGGCACGGTGCTGCAATTGGTGGGAGAGTCATGAGCACAACCGAAAGGAATCTTAGTAGTCGTAAAATTCCCACTATCTTTAGGGCTTTCTGCAGCTGCCCACATAGCCTTGGCATACAAATCTCCATACAAGTAGCTGAATATCGATCCACATTAAGATGGTTGATGTTGGTTAATTTGTTCAAAGCTTGTATACAGAAATCAAGTAAGGTTTGTTTGTTTCTCACCTGCCATGCATGCATGGATCAGTCATGGATCGATAAATGTACCCGCCTGATATTGCAGCTGAACCTTCCTTTCTATTTATATCAGAATGCTTATATCCCAACACAGGGAAGATTGGATCTATAGCGTCAGTAGAAGTATTTCCTCCTGGAGCTTGCTCAGGCTTGAAAACAATAGGGCCTTCATAAACACTCCATCCATAGTTCCCACCCTTAGTGATGAGATCCACCTCTTCATATTGATCCTACAGATTAAAATGGTTGTAACTTGTAAGCCTAAAAAATGTATCATCATGAAAAAATGTTTCGTACAAGAAGACAGAATGGAGAAAATGCTTCAAAATTGCTACTTAACTGATCAAAGAAATCCACTGGCAACCATAGTTTCAAAGTTTACAGGACCAGAAAGGAAAGAAAATAATAAAAAGCTTATGAATACAGCAAAAGAGTGAGAATATATCTGCACCTGTCCAATATCTGCACAGAGGAAGTAGGAAGGCCTCTCTGAGTCAAAACTACAACGCCAAGGATTTCTAAATCCTAGGGCCCAAATTTCTGGCTGCAATTCTTTATCCTCAGAAGAAGGATTATCTTGTGGGATAGAATAATTTCCCCAAAGACCGAGGTTTACTATTTCTGCTGCACCTAAAAATATATAGCAGTGGTGCAAAAGGTATCGTCAAAAATTGAAAAAATGAGCTAGGCAGACTATGTAACTTTTGCTTTCCACATGTTTCACCAAATACAAGAGGAAGAACAAAGTACTGTTTATCTGATAACATAATTCTGGCAAATCAAAAAACTAACTAGTTAAATCAGTTCACACACTCTTATCAACCTTGAGTCAAAGCCGTCTGTGTTAGCAAGGCCTTGTAGTGCAAATAAAAGGGGACAAAGTAAGAATCTCTAAATGCAAAAGTGGTTATGAAGGCATGTCATAGATTGGAAAATTACTGATATACTTCACCAACCTTAGAGTTGATAGGTTCACATCTTTTAATATTTACATTTGCATGAAAAGTCAGTAATCCTTCACGTAAGGTGTAGGGAGTGGTAGACTACACAAGCCCAACCTATGAAGAGATTTTGGACAAAGTGATTGATCTCACAGATAGAATTGTATTCTCATGCTAGATTGCCCGAGTACTCATCTGTTGAACTGAGCAATGACCCCTCATGTAAATGCATTGGACAGCTGAAGCAATAAAAGAAAGAGGGAAACACCCCGGGCATATAAAACATCATGCATTGAGAATTATAATTATAGATAAGCCATTAAGCAATATGCAGAGAAAGTTGTACTAAAGAAAAATCAAAGAAACATGATCCTACATCAAGACTGTTCAGTGATATTAATACTCACTTGGTATGTTATCTACATCAAGCCGCATAATTTTTCCAAGCACGGACTTCTTATTTTGGGCAAAGTTGTAAGGGTCCCCTTTGCTTCCACCATCTCCCATCATGAAGTAAAGATATCCATCTGAAGGACCAAAAAGAATCTGGCCACCATGATTAGCTGTAAATGGAAGGCCCAATGTAAATATCCTTCTCACTTCTGATGGTTTGGCCATTTTTGCCTAGAAATATATCAGAAATTCAAGTCAGCAAAAACCCAGGGGAAATCATTAACTGACCTAATGTAAAAGTATGTATATGATGTTTACCATTGAAGGCTCTGATGCCGATCCATTAGCAGTGAACTCTGCAACTACAGCATGATATTGGCATGGCTGAGCTGTATTTGAGGTACCTAACTTCGAAGGGTCACAACCAACATCTGAGTTACAAGCACACCTTCCAGAACATCCTGGAGACTTTGATTTATCACAGTTAAACGAAGCAAAGAAACGGCCATTACGGGCAAAGTTTGGATGAAAAGCCATTCCCATCATCCCAAAGATTGTATCCAGATAAACTTCATCAGTTAAATCCACAAATGGACTAGATTCATCAAGTCCCAATGTTTCTCCTGAGTCCTGTTCAGGAACAGTGGCCAACCAAATTTTCCCTGCTTGGTTAGAGAAGAAGGCACGGTTAGATCCATCAGGATGAACAACCATATTGAGGTAAGCTCCATTGCCAATCTTCTCGAGGCATAGGCCCTTTGGGGGAGATGGAGTTTCAGTGTTGTTACGCACAATCGGTTTGCCACTAAAACACAAGGTATCTTCATCAGTCACACCACCAAATGCATCACAAAAATCGCTTGTCGATTGCCAGAGTTCAGTTAGCTTGGATGAGGTGGAATTTTGTGGCATTCCAGCCCTACCTTGTAATGAAGGGGCAAAGGGAGAATTCAATATTGATATGTTTTGGCAGACATCCCATACAGATGAACAAAAGCTATTTGTTGTTTCTTTTGACGCCAAGGATGAGTTTGGTGAAATGGTAGAATTGCAAAGAACAGGAACTGATCGAGGCCCTGATTCGATCCTAAATAACTCTGCCGAAAACTGGTCACATGTCTGCAAATGATCAAAATCCCAATATTAACTTGAGCAAAGTATTTGATCATCTGCCAAAGTTCCAATTACAAAAAAACTATAATACAATCAATCCAAGTGGAAAATATTCAATAAGTGAAAAAAGAGTTTATTGGTCTAGTTTCAATGATGGTTGGCTCTAAAAGGGCAACATTATACACCAGCCTCTGTTAAAGATGACAAGGATATCAGATCATTACTGCTATATGAACGCCAATGCTCGATCCAGGAAGGCCAAAACAACTTTAATATCACTTTTGCTTAAACTGATTCACAGTAGTTGTATGACTTCATGTCCTTGTACAGCCACAAGAACAAAACTAGATTATTTCATCCTTGTTTTTCCAAAGGTACACATACAAGCAAGAATGGTAGAAAATAAAAATCCAATCTATCAACCGATAGCCTGATAAACGAGCATGGATGTGTGCCTTCTAAAGAAAAGCAAGCATATTAACCCGCAGTACCTAGGATAATATTCAAATATACTTCGTGCAACAACTGAATACCTTATCCAAAAGCTCAAGAACCACTTGGGATGTGAAAATTTCATCTTGTTACCAACACAGAAAGTAGGCATTAGAGAGATTAAGCCTGAACATTCAGTGCATTTCCACTAGAATTGGCATTGAAATATAGACTATATAGTAATTTATGGAATTTTCAATTTATAAAAGACCACAAAGAAATCAATGGACAGCACTACAGAGAAACACTTTTATTACACATGCCAATGAATCAATGCATTAAAAATGTGGACCAGAACTTACTGCACATAGGATTGATTTCACAGCAGAAGCACAGGCAAGATCTGATATGTTCATTGCTTCATATTGCTTCTGCAACTGCAAATCCTTGTTTGAATTACAGCATACCCTCCCATTGTATGGACAGAAGCCCAGAGGGGTCTTTGGGATTAGAGGTGCCCCTATTACAATTCAACCAAAGAAACACAATTCAGCAAAATAAAAATAACAGATGAACCCATCATGAGAGAGAGAGAGAGAGAGAGAGAGAGAGAGAGAGAGACTCACTCTTGTCAGTACACAAAGGGAGTGAAGAAGAAGGGTAAATAAACAACAGCAATAGAGAACACAGGAAGAGGAAGATAAGAACACCACCCATCTCCAAATCGAGAGAGAGGACTACAAGAAGCTACAACAAACCCAGAAACAACCTTTCCTCTTCTACCTCCAGAAAGAGACCCTCTATATGTACAGACAATTTAGCATTGTGACAATCAATTCTCACTCAAAAGGGGGTCAAAATAGAGCATTAAAACTTCCAGAAGCTGTTGAAACTTCCATGAACCGTTCAAAAAGCCCAACCTATCTGTTCCCCACATTTGACAATTTCAGTTCCATGGATGAGAGTGCACTCAAACCAGAAAGCAAAATCAATGTCTGATGGGTACATGAGACTCCAATGGAGCAAATAATTCAAGGTCGGAGTTGACTTGTATATCCCAAAAATCTCAGTGGATGAAGGTGCTTTAAAAGGATGGCACTGATGGTGGAGGATATAAATAAGATAAACCAAAAGTTGGTTGAAAATTGGTGATTGTTGGTGTGATACATTTATGAGTCTTTCTTGACTGCTGAAAAGTGAAGGGTGCCATGTAGAAGTGGCAATCCGATTGGCATCACATCCATTCCTTCAATCCAATCACCCGGACATAATTGGATAATGTATTGGTAAAGATCCATTATCTCTGATTATTGTTAGACCAAAATAGTTTTTAAGCTTAAAAATTAAATTTTTGATCGACTTTAAAACTAAATTAAAGTGAGACCTGCTTATTGTTTCGAGTAAACTTTCGTGGGTTCGTGTTTTACTCCGTGAAGAGAATAACGTAATTTACTTTATGGGATTTGGCCTTAAGGGGTACCACAATTTTATGAGCGAAGCGAACACCTACATGTCTTCTGTTCAATAATGCGCACCGCCGCCTGCCTCACCCCGACTAGGCCAAGCACAGGTGTGAGTGTGGTTTAAATCAAACCCTATCTTTTTGGAAACAATTCGTATAACAAATCGGAGGAGAATTTCTAAATCGAAATTTAACTTCGCTACCAGTTACAATTGAATTTGTACCGGTTTAGATTGTAACTTCCTTTCGGTTTGAAATTTGAGTTATGTCTTTTGGGTTGTCTCTTTTCGTATGGTGGCTGTTCGAAATAGTTATCAGATTGTTTATAAATATCAAGACTCTCGTTACCATTATGCATCAATTTCATTAATCCATTTTCAGAATTAAGGCCGACATTAGTACATTACATTTCAACATTAAGACATTTGAAGAGTACATAACATAATTTCTGGTTCGTTGGAAGAGTAGATTGGAGTGCTAATTTTACTCATATAAAGATCATTATATTCTGTGAGACAGATACTTTGATTTCATAAACAATTTGCGTGGAGGCAAAATCTGTCTTAAGGATATAATGTCAAACACTAATCTTGATCTACTTGAAGTTCAATAGCAGTTTTTGTTTTACAAATGGGTTAGTATTTATATTGGTTAAACAAACAATTACATGTAACTGTTTCGTTAAAATTACTGTACCTGTTTCGTTAATTCTTATATAACTATTTCAGTTTTTTTGTATTACTGTTTTGAACTTGGTTGTTACTATTTTATTCTAAGTTACACAATATAAATCAGAAATTTTAATAAGTGATTTTATTATATTTGAAATACTACAACTAACAATTATATCAATATAATGCGCGACCATCAATATAATGCGGTTGATTAAGTGGGTAATAAATCAAATTCGCTCAATATTTAGGTTTAAGTCTCCACTATTCAGTGGAACTAAACTTACTCTTCCGTACTCAGAACTAGGTTTGTCAAAATTCGATAAGATACGATTGATAGGAATTAAGTGGGTTTGGGTGATATCTTAACAAGTTCGGGTGATAAACAAGTTAACCTGTCAGACACGTTTAATAAATGGGTCGTGTTCAGGTGAGACCTGTCAACTCGTTTATCACTTTGTTTAAAAAAAAATTAATATAATAATAAATTAATAATTATTTTAAAAAAATTAGTCAAAATTAAAATATCTTTGTCGTATTTTTAAGCACTTCATGAGTAGATACTGATAGGACATTTTCGAAATACTCCGAGATGAAGACACGTGTTCTCGGTGTCATTAATCATTTTTACCGAGATCACGTACCCATCAGGTTACAAGTCCCTCTCCCCCCGAGGTACTAATCATGGGAATCGAGTGGCATCCAGTACGTTTTTATGTACCGACACGTACCCTCGGTCTGATATGGTACATCGGTCGCTAGGCCTCCCCCTCTCGGATTCAAGATGTATCTATTCCTCGGCTCTGAGATGTACCTATTCCTCGGCTCCGAGATGTACCTCTTCCTCGGCCCTGAGATGTACCTCTTCCTCGGTACCGAGATGTACCCCCCTCATCCAGGATGAAGTCCTCTGCTCCAGCAGAGGCTATTGATGCACTGGTCACTAGCCTAGGCTAGGCTAGGTTAGCTATCATGACCTCGTCTTACACAATTGGTGTCAGAAGGCACAGGAAGGCAGGGGCCACAGCCAATGGGAAATGGACGCGTGACATATTGTGTCACATCAGAGACAGAAAGACCGCATGACCTTGCTGACACGCGACTTGGGAAAACAAGCATTTAATTACACCATTCCCTTGATGAGACTGCATTCAATGCGGTAAGGCTCGGAAGTGAAAGACAATAAATGTCTCTAAGGCTGGGCATTTATTGGATCCTCCCCGAGAGGAGCTCATTGAACCGTCGACAGGCCGATGACACAGTCTTGATTGCTCGGGGTCCCGAGCAGTTAAAAGAGAAGACATTCTTCATAGGAATCAGTGCGCACGTTGCTTGTATCTAATGATCACCTACTGACCACACTGACAGCAATCATGAGTATTTGAGGTATAAATACTCCTCACTAAAGGCAAGGAAAAAAGGTGAAACTTTTGCTACAAATTATACTCAGTGTTTTCTTCTTCCTCTCTCTCAAAAACTGACTTGATCGTCGGAGGGGATACGCCGAAAAACACTCCGGCGCCCTTCTAACTTGTTTTTCTTTGTTCCAGGAACCTTTCTTCAGCCTTATTGGATCGTTCCTTTGATCCGCGAGGATCTTCCATTACCGTTCTAGGTTACCACCGGATCTCACAGGCTGTTCCAAGCAGCGTGGTTGACCACTCAACTGACTCACTCGAGTTCACCAAGGGAGAGATCTGTTCTCGTTTTTATATTGTGCAAGATCTAGCACGCACAATCTGGCGCCGTCTGTGAGAAAGGACTAGTTTTCCTAGTTTTTTTTCTATAAAGAACAGTGACCATGGTGAACACTCGACAAAAAGGGAAAGGTCCCCACCAAAGAAGTCCCGAATTACAAGCTCCCTGTCACCATGAAGGGAGGGATCACACTGATGGGAATAAAAATGCCTCTACTCAGTCAAGAGGGGTTACCCCTCAAACCAGTATGGGAATCAGGTCAAGAGGATCAGCCCCCTTGGCTCGTCAGCTGGCAGAGGTGATCGAAGAAAAGTTTGGCGATAGATTACGACAGCTGAAAAAGGACAATATAAACGTCCTAAGCTGGCTCAACGAATTTGCCGCCTCCGGCGAAGGGTCGAGGGACTCATTCCTTTCTCGTGGGTTCCCCGCCCGGGAGGTGAAAACGAAGGATCTAAGGAATCATTTAAACAACAAGACAGAAAGCTCCAAGGCCCCAAAGCGACCGAGAGCCAACGAGCATCCTCCTAACGACTATTCAAGGAAGGCAAAGCCATTAGCCCTGGATGACCTCCGGCGAGGATTGTCTAGACGGAGGAAGGGAGATGAGTCCGAGGAGGATTCTACCCTATCCACACGGCGCCCAGGAAAATGGGGGGCCTATTGATGAACTCAAAGACTTCAGAAGACATCCCGTCAGGGAGGAAATTGATCTCAGAGCCCGGTTGGAATCAAGGAGAAAGAGTAAGGCTGTCCAAGATGAGGTCGAAGACGAGGTCATACAAACACCCTTTACCAGGGAGATCGGAGAGATGGAGGTTTCAAGAAAGTTTGTCGTGCCGAGGTTCAAAACTTATGACGGGCGGTCCGATCCCGAAGCCCATCTCAGGCAATACAAGCAGATGATGTCCCTCTATCATTCGGACCAACGGTTCCTCTGCCGAGTGTTTCCTATAAGCTTGGGGGACTCTGCGATGAAGTGGTTCGAGGCGCTTCCCCGCAACAGTATTGGATCGTGGAACGAATTGACGAGGCAGTTCCTGGCTCGATTCATTACGGGGAGTAAGCGGCCCAAAGACGTTGGATCATTGCTAACGCTCAGACGTAGGGAATCCGAGACCCTTCGCCAGTATGCCATCCGATACTGGGAAGAGGTTAATGAGGTAGAAAACTGCTCGAAAGTCATGGCAGCGGCGTCTTTCAGGCTCGGCTTGGCGAGGGACACGGACCTGTACCGATCCCTGACTAAGAAGACTCCCTCGGATATGGACGAGCTGATGACCCGGATAAACAAATACTCAAGGATCGAGGACGAGATGGGAAGCAGCAAAGGCCGAACCCTCCAATCTAAGAGAAAAGAGAGGGAGCGGGAGGATACTCCCCGAAAGGGATTGCTACCCCCTCCAGGGGGGTCGTCCAAAGGTGTTCACACTATGTTCAAGGAACCCATCTTCAAGTTACTCCATAAAATCAAGCATGAGCCGTTCTTCAAGTGGCTGCCCAGGATGCAGAGCGATCCCTCCACCCGTGATCAAAAGGTTAGGTGTTCCTATCACCGGAATTTCGAACATCGCACCGAAAGCTGCAGGGTGTACAAATCGTTCTTGGAAAGATTGGTCCGAGACGGATACTTGAAAGAATACATAGAGCCCAGGCCAGAAGAGAGACACACCCTTGCCCCGATCGAGGAGCCGGACAACGTCATAGATGTCATCCATGTATGTCCCCTGGATCGCCCCACGTCCAAGGAACTCGAGTCCGACCTCAAGAGGGTAGCTTTTACAAGGAAGGTAGTCGAGGATGATGGGGGCCACCCAGTAAAAGGGCCAGGACTGGTGAGCCCAACATCACGTTCTCCGACGCAGACTTGACAAGCGTAGTGACTCCTCATAACGACACCCTTGTCATAACCCTGAAGATAGGTAAATTCGACGTAAAAAGGGTATTGATACTCTGAAAGTTCCTCGGAAGTGATGTACTCCGAGACTTTAAAACGGATGGGTCTTGGCCTCAAGGACCTCACCAAGGTCAGGACACCCCTCATCGGATTCAACGGCTCGTTCGCCCTGCCCGTAGGCAAAATCACATTGCCAGTTGTCACGGGTCCCTTCATCATCAACACCGAGTTTGTCGTAATTGATACGGACTCTCCCTACAACGTGATCAAGGGACGAACATGACTGCATACGTTGGGAGCGGTGCACTCCACTTACCACCAGAAACTAAAATTTGCCACGCCAGAAGGTATCATGGAGATCCGGGGGGACCAAGCGTCCGCAAAAAAATATTTTTATTCAGCTGTTAGAGCCGGGGCGTTCACCCAAGAAAAGGGGCCAGCCCCGGAAGAGATCATGGAGAAATAGCAATCACAGTCTGGACGTCCAGGAATGGATGACCCCCGGATAGACCCAACTGAGCGGTTGGTGGAGGACCTCCGGAAGGTGCCCTTGGTGGAGGGAGAAGAAGAAAGATATTTCTTAGTTGGAACCGCGATGCCCGCAGCCGAACAGGAGGAGATGATTGAGTTCCTAAGGGGAAATGCAGACGTGTTCGCTTGGAACGCAATGGAAATGACGGGGGTAGACCCCGAGATAATCACGCACAAGCTGCATGTTGACCCGGCGCACAAGCCAGTCAAACAAAAGCCACGACGCATGGCCCCGCATCACGCCTGCGCGGTCAACGAAGAAATCGACAAACTCCTGAAGGCCAACGCCATTCGAGAGATACAGTTCCCAGAATGGCTGTCTAACACAATTTGCGCGAAGAAGAAGGGGAAAAATGGCGTGTCTGCGTAGACTTCACAGATCTAAACAAGACATGTCCCAAGGATGACTACCCCCTACCAAAGGTGGACCAGCTAGTGGACACCACTGCCGGATATGAACGCATGGACTTCCTGGATGCCCGAGCAGGATATCACCAGATCCCTCTCCATCCCCCAGATCAGGAAAAAATGGCATTTATCACTCCGAAGGGAGTTTATTGTTACAAAGTGATGCCGTTTGGACTAAAGAACGCCGGGGCGACATACCAAAGACTGATGAATCGGATGTTCAAAAAGCAGATCGGCAACACCATGGAGGTCTACATTGACGATATGCTGGTGAAGAGCAAACAAAGTTGTGATCATCTGGCAGATTTGACAATACCTTCTCCACCCTCAGGGAGTACGGGCTGAAGCTGAACGCGGCAAAGTGCGTTTTCGGAGTGGAATGGGGTAAATTTCTCGATATCTGGTCAGCCAACGAGGAATCGAAGCTAACCCGGATCAGATTCAAGCGATCCTGGACATCCGGAGCCCCCAAACTGTCCGAGAAGTCCAAAAGCTCACGGGGATGCTGGCAGCACTTAACCGTTTCGTCTCACGCTCCTCAGACAAATGCAAACCCTTTTTCGGAGCAATCAAGAGTGCTGGGAAGGATATGTGGAGCCAGGGGTGCGAAGACGCCCTGGCTGGAATCAAGGAATACCTAAGGACTCTCCCGACCTTATCCGTCCCTATCCAGGGGAAAATGCTCTTCTTGTACTTGGCCGTGTCTGAATTTGCGGTAAGCGGGGTACTTATTCGTGAGCATGAGCACCGCCAGAAGTCGATTTATTACATAAGCAAGGCGCTCCTGGACGCAGAGACAAGATACCTGCCCCTAGAGAAATTGGCTCTATCCCTGGTCACCACTGCAAGAAAACTGAGGCATTATTTTCAGGCGCACCCAATTACCGTCCTTACCGATCAGCCCTTAAAGGCCATTTTGAGGAAAGCGGAACTCTTCGGAAGGATTTCCAAGTGGGCAGTGGAGCTGGGGGAGCACGACATTCATTTCAAACCTCGAACCGCGGTAAAGGGTCAGGTATTGGCGGACTTCATAGCTGAGTTTTCGGGGGACCATCCCGTCCTAGAAAGACCGCCTCCTCCCGACATAGCGTCTCCAACGAATTGTGAAGGATCGCCATGGCTTTTGTGTGTGGACGGTTCGTCAAATAGTAAGGGGTCCGGGATCGGTATCTTGCTGATTTCTCCGGATGGGATGGTCGCAGAGCAGGCCGTTTGGCTGGGATTCAAAGCGTCAAATAATGAAGCTGAATACGAGGCCCTCATCTCAGGACTTCGGTTAGCTGAGGCAACTGGAGTTACGGACTTGATCGTGCATTGCGATTCCATGCTGGTAGTCAACCAAGTTAACGGAGAGTTTGAGACAAGGGACCCTAGAATGAAGGCTTACCATCACCAGGCGACAGTTGTAATCCGAAGATTCGAAAGGATTGAGATCAAACAAGTGTCCCGAGACAAGAACACGCATGCCGACGCCCTGGCTTGTCTAGCCTCGGCAGTGGAGTCCTCTCAGTCGCGCAGGATCACCATAGAATATCTTCCCGCATCCTGCATAGACCATGCTCCCGAGGCAATGGCCGTCCAGGATGCATACAAGCCGCCCAGCTGGATTGATCCCTTTCTCAGGTTCCTAACAACAGGAGACCTCCCGGAGTGTCCAAGGGAAGCAAGGAAGATAAAACTCAAAGCCCCGAGATTTTGGGTCTCTCTGGATCAGAAGCTGTATCGAAGGTCTTTCTCAGGACCGTACTTATTATGCGTCCAAGAGGACCAGGTGGAAGACCTTCTCTATGAGGTGCACGAAGGAACACTCTGGGGGGCGATCGATGGCACACCGCATCATGTCTCAGGGATATTGGTGGCCGCGAATGCAAAGAGATGCGCGCGCATACGTCCAGAAATGTGACCAATGTCAGAAGTTCTCCCCTGTAATCAGGCAACCCGCGGGGGACTTGCACCCCCTGACCAGCCCTTGGCCATTCACCCAGTGGGGACTCGATTTAGTTGGACCCTTGCCTAAGGCTCCTGGAAACAGGAAGTTCCTCATTGTGGCCACAGATTATTTCACCAAGTGGGTTGAGGCGGAGCCGTTGACTCACATCCGTGACATAGATGCTAAAAAGTTCGTCTGGGAGAACATAGTCATCAGATTCGGGATTTCCCGGGCACTGGTGTCGGATAACGGGACTCAATTCACCGACGGACGTTTCAAGTCTTTCTGCGAGCAACTCGAAATCCGTAATTTCTACTCCACCCCTGCCTACCCCCAAGCCAACGGGCAGACAGAGGCCTCCAACAAAATAATTATCAATGGAATCAAGAAGAGGTTGGAGAAAGCCAAGGAAAAATGGGCAGATGAGCTATTAAACATTTTGTGGGTGTACAGGACCACCCCTCGGTCCTCGACAGGAGAAACCCCATACTCCCTGGCTTACGGAATGGAAGCAATCATACCTCTCGAGGTAGGACTCCCGACCATAAGGACCCAAGCTTTCGACGCAGGGGGAAATGACCGTCAACTTGGACTGAATTTGGATCTAGTGGAAGAAAGAAGGGAGACAACCGCCTTGAGAATAACAAAGTATCAGGAAAAGATTTTCCAACTGTACAACAAAAGGGTCAAGGCGCGAGAATTCCGAATCGACGATCTGGTCCTCAGAAGGGTAACGGCCAATACCCGTGACCCAACAGAAGGGAAAATGAGACCTAACTGGGAAGGGTCTTACAAAGTGATATCTATCGGAGGCGCCAAATCATATAGATTAGAAGATATGGATGGAAAACTTGTAATGCGACCGTGAAATTTGATGAATCTAAAGAAATATTATTTTTGAGTATTATCTCCCTTAGGGCCTGCCTTCGAAACAAACACAGGAGCAAGCCTCCTGGAAGGGCAAGGCCCTGGGGACAGAGTTCAAGGACTTCTGCCTCCGAAGCAAACACAGGAGCAAGCCTCCTGGAAGGCAAGGCCCTGGGACAGAGTTCAAGGACTCCTGCCCCCGAAGCAAACACAGGAGCAATCCTCCTGGAAGGGCAAGGCCCTGGGGACAGAGTTCAAGGACTCCTGCCCCGAAGCAAACACAGGAGCAAGCCTCCTGGAAGGGTAAGGCCCTGGGAACAGAGTTCGAGGACTCTTGCCCTCGAAACAACCACGAGAGCAAGCCTCTTGAAAGGGCAAGGCCCTGAAGACAGTTCAAGGAATCCTACGCAAAAAAGTGTACACAAGAAAGCATTAAGTACTCAAAAGCTTTATTTCAAAAAGAGGGGCTTTGCGTCCCCAAGAGCTACAAAAAAAGAAAGAAAAGTACAATCGAAAAGAAAAAAGTTTTTCATTTTGTCCCGGGCATCTCCAAAACATCCGTCGAGGGCGAATCGGCATAGAAAGGTTGAGCAGCTTCGGGAGCAGGCAGAGTGGGAGGTACTTCGGTAACAGAGAGACCCTGAGGAATATTATGATCGGGGGCCTGGTCCGGCGGGGCCTCATCAGACAAATCCACTATTACCGCCTCAGGCAGATCCGCCGAAACTTGCACCGGCGTTGGAATCTCGCCCTCGGCAGAAATCTCGGCTTCGGCATGTTCCATCTCAGCCGAGGGCACGTATTTGTGCATCTGGAAGAGCGGGGAGTCTGACGGGATCCCAGCAGACTGGAGCGCCTCGTTCCACCCCTTCTTGAAGAACTCCTTGCTATTTTCTTCAAGAGCGGGGAACACGTCATCGGCGAACTCTTCTCGGAGTTGCTCCTCGGACTTCCTGTTCTGTGCCTCGGCCCTGATCCTGTCCAGCTCCTGGGTCAGAGCCAGACAGCTTTCCTCCGAACCAACAGCCCTCTCCTCCGCCGCAGAGAGCCGCCGCGTCTGCTCTGTGATCCTCCCCTCAGCGTCGGCAAGGGCAGCACTTAGCTTTTCAGCGCTGACCTTAGCCAACTCGGCATCCTTGAGGAGTTGCTCGATTTGAGCAGCCTGCCCGGCGAGGGTGGAATCCCTGGCAGCTACGTCCTCCTTAGCACTGGCGAGGGCCCCCTCCGCTTCTTCTTTCTGCTCTCGGACCCCGTGGAGGTCCATCCTAGCCCCATGATACCGCGCCGCTATTATGGAGATCTGTTGGGTGGCCTGCAAAGGAAAAAGGCACGTCACTAAAAAGAAAAGCGGCTAAAAAAAAAAAAAAAAAGAAGAGACTGAAGCAAAGATGGAACTTACCACCAGGGAATTCTGGATGATAGAGCAAAACAACACGTTTGTTGATCGCCCCTTGTGAGCCACCATGTCGGCCTCGAAATGCAGCGTCTCACTCACTGCATTGGCGACATGGGTTCCTGCAAAATGGAGTCATCGACCTTGATCACTCGGTTCATGTGATTAGTGGCTCGAGGATTCCACTCCGCGGCTTCCACTGTCGGTGGAAGGGGAGGGGGAGTCTGCTGTTGCCGCTGTTGTTGTTGTTGCTGTTGTTGCTGAGGAGCAGGAGGTAACCTACGGCCTCTCCCACTTTGCTGCTGAGCGGAGGGTGCCCTGGATCCCCTGTAAAGGCCATCGTGCCTATGTTTGACCCTTCTCTCCTCCTCTACCTGAGGATCCCGGTCACGCACTTGCCCCCGACTGACGACTCTTGAGGATGGGGTGGTGCTGGTCCCTACAGATGGGGCCCCACCGGCCGATCCTCGTCCCCTCCCGGCAGCAAGGGCTTGCCTCTGCCTCAGGAACCCCAGATCAATGCAAGGCGTGCTGGATATGGCTGTCTTGAGGGCGTCTTCGATGTCTAGAGATTGTAAAATTTGGAAGTCTGGCCACGAATCTCTCCTCGAAGTCCCCACCTCGACGGGTGAAGGAACCAAGTCCTCTCTGACCCCGAGCGCTTCAACTTCACCCTCTACTTCTGCCTCCGAAGCCCGGTCAGGGTCTTCCTCCAAATTCTCCTCGCCCTCTTGTCCCACCACCTGATCAAAGAGTTCAGACCACCGCGAAGGCTCGAAAGGCTGGGGAAGCTGTGAAAACTTCTTATATCCAGGAGTGTAATTCAGGAGGGTGTGGGCAGCCCGGCCGAACCCGTCGTCACCAGTAAATCTCCAAATTGTGACTAGGTCGGTAAAGTTCACCAACGACCGAGGGGGAGGAGCTGTTTCCCGAGCAGGGACGTCTGCACAAACAAAAAAGGAGTCATGAACATAGAAAATCTCAAGAACAAAATAATAGACCCGAAGGAATTGACGTACTTGTCGTTCTCCATTCCAAAGGGCATAACAAGCCGTTATACTCGGGACCGACACCTCTCTGCCAAGATCCCTTGAAGATAAGTATGTCATCCTTGTACCCCTTGTCCGAGTTGGGAAGGTGAGTTACGAGGTACATAGATGGGTCCCTGGCTTTGAGGTAGAAGTGTTGTTGAGGCATGACTCTCAAGAGGGAATAGCAAAAAAGGATATCATTCAGTCCAACATTCACCCCGAGACGCCTATTAAGCTCTAGGACCCCCATAATTATCCTGAAGACATTAAGGCAACACTGCCCGGGGAAAAGGTGGAAATGGGAGAGGAACTGGAGAAGTAGAGGGGCAAAGAGAATCTAATTCCGCCTTCTATGATGGCTTTGGTATAAAAGGGCATTGCACCCTCAGTCCCGAGGGTACGAGGGTGCACAGCTGGGTTATAATCCTCTATGTCTACATACTGTGGGATGCTGTACTTGACCTTAAACCTATTAATTTGCTCATCACCCTTTACTTTATATTTTCCTGAGCCCGAAGAACTGGCCCGAGGATTCTCGGGGGCAGGGCGACGACGAGGCATCTCGAAGAAAGTGAGAAAAAGTGGAGGATGTTTTTTCCCTTAAAGATCCCCGAGGAAGCTTCTTGAGGATTGGTCGCTAAGTGGCAACCAGAGACACCTCCAGTTATCGAAAAACCAAAAGGGACAGAAGGACGAAGAAATGAAAGATACTGGGACTCACCAGAATGTAAAAAGAAGTTTTTTCTGGGAAATTTGAAGCGACTCCTTCCAGAATGTTTCAGAAGCAAGGATGGGTCTGCTGGCCTTAAAACTCCGGTGAAATGGTTGGACAGTTGACAACGGAAGGAAAGGGATCTCCGGCGAAGTCTCCGGCAAGGGCTCTGTGAAGAAAAATTTAGAACGATGAAATGAGAAAAGAAGAGAGGAAGCCCATTTATATATAGCACATATCCCATCATTGGGCGCAAAGCACGAAAAGACGCATTTAATGCGCACGACGTCCTAAGCAAGAGAAAGCGGCTAGAAGCAATGATGAAGCAGTTGGGGTTGTTGTAAAACCCTTCGTCTCCTTACGACGCGTGTCCTCGGTGTCAGAAGATCGAAGGCTGGGGGCAGTTGATGGGACATTTTTGAAATACTCCGAGATGAAGACACGTGTCCTCGGTGTCATTAATCCTTTTTACCGAGATCACGTACCCATCGGGTCACAAGTCCCCTCTCCCCCCAAGGTACTGATCATGGGGATCGAGTGGCATCCAGTACGTTTTTATGTACCGACACGTACCCTCGGTCTGATATGGTACATCGGTTGCTAGGCGTCCCCCTCTCGGATTCAAGATGTACCTATTCCTCGGCTCTGAGATGTACCTCTTCCTCGGCCCTGAGATGTACCTCTTCCTCGGTACCGAGATGTACCCCCCTTTATCCAAGATGAAGTCCTCTGTTCCAGCAGAGGCTATTGATGCACTGGTCACTAGCCTAGGCTAGACTAGGTTAGCTATCATGACCTCGTCTTACACAATTGGTGTCAGAAGGCACAGGAAAGCAGGGGCCACAGCCAATGGGGATTGGACGCGCGGCATATTGTGTCATATCAGAGACAGAAAGACCGCATGACCTTGCTGACACGCGACTTAGAAAAACAAGCATTTAATTACACCATTCCCTTGATGAGACTGCATTCAATGCGGTAAGGCTCGAAAGTGAAAGACAATAAATGTCTCAAAAGCTGGGCATTTATTGCATCTTCCCCGAGAGGAGCTCATTGAACCGTCGGCAGACCGATGACACAGTCTTGATTGCTCGGGGTCCCGAGCAGTTAAAAGAGAAGACATTTCTCATAGGAATCAGTGCGCACGTTGCCTGTATTTAATAATCACCTACTGACCACACTGACAGCAATCATGAGTATTTGAGGTATAAATACTCCTCACTAAAGGCAAGGAAAAAAGGTGAAACTTTTGCTACAAATTATACTCAGTGTTTTCTTCTTCTTATCTCTCAAAAACTGACTTGATCGTCGGAGGGGATACGCCGAAAGATACTCCGGCGCCCTTCTAACTTGTTCTTCTTTGTTCCAAGAACCTTTCTTCAGCTTTACTGGATCGTTCTTTTGATCTGCGAGGATCTTCCATTACCGTTTCAGGTTATCACCGGATCTCACAGGCTGTTTCAAGCAGCGTGATTGACCACTCAACTGACTCACTCGAGTTCACCAAGAGAGAGATCTATTCTTATTTTTATATTGTGCAAGATCTAACACGCACAGATACGTTACTAGACTCCACAGGTTTTCTGGGTTTACTTCTCTGCATTCCTTCTTGGACGATGGTTTTTTGGACATCTTGGAAGCTTTTATTTTACTGGATATTCATTTTTTGTATTACTATAAGGCGGATGGGTTTTTGTCCAGAAGCTACTTTGATTGTCCAAAAGGTATAAGGAGGAGGACATCTTGGAATATTCTGCATTGACTTCATTTCCTTCGTCTGTGCAAATTTGCAGGATAGTCCGCTTTTGGCTTGAATTTCGCATTGACAAATTCTAATGTATGAGACCTCCCATGTGGCTATAAAAAGATGCAGCTTCTTTCTTTAATTATTTAATCTTCTCATTTGTTTTTGCAAGTGATAGTCAGCTAAAAATTTTTTAATTAAGAGAGTATAGTTGGTGTGGATAATTATAGGAAAGTTTTTGCTGTGGGTTAAAATTTTAATAAAATTAAACGAGTTAAACGAGTTGTGTCGTGTTACCCGTTTATTAAATGGTTCGTGTTCGTGTTTTGATTTTTTACCATTTTATTAAATGTGTTGTGTACGAGTTTATATATTTTCTACCCGTCACCCGTTTAACCCGACACGTAACCGTTTAACTCGACACGTTTGACACCCCTATCTAGAACACGTGGTGAAACCTTAATTTCGGCTCCGTCGTAAGTGCAATGAAATCTTCTGCAGATAATTGTGTGGTGTTAAGGAACAATATTTTGGAGATATATAAAATAACTTATCAGTAAATCTATTTTTTATACCCAAAAAAAAAAATGTGCCACTCTTGAATTCATATTAATATTTTGTAGGAGAGAATAAGAGGTGGATAGGAAAAGACTGGGAAAGAGAGATGAAAAATGGGAGGTAAAATAAGTTTTGTGGCTACGAAGCAAGAAATGGTAGCATGAAGAAAGGGTGGTAAGGGAATCCACCCTGCCCGACAATCACAATCCCCTTAAAAATTTGTTATTTAGACAAAGATTTACAAAATTTGAATTATGTTTGGGTAGAAAGATTGATTCAATTCAAAATTTGGACTTGAATTAGATAAAATCGAGGGTAAGTCGAGTTCAAAATATTTAATCATGATAGGACTCGATTTGAAGAGTTTGCCCTAAAGTCAAGTTTAGACTATATTCTAAATGAACATTTTATATCTTCTATTATTGTCGTCTAACCCATCTAAATTGCACTCTAATGAGTAGTGTGTCTTATGACAAAAGGGAGGTTAAACTTAAAAATAATATTATTTGTACTTAATTTAGGGATTTAATTCAATTGAGCTATTCGATTAAAATGAATTTCGTTTAATATTAGAACTTACAATTAATCTAATAATTATATTGAATTAGATTTTCAAATTAAGTTGAACTTATGCTGCTTTAAACTAAAACAACAAAACCAAAAGAGAGATTCGAAATTGCTCTTTGATCTGTACAATGGATTATTTTATGTCGGTTTTTGGTTATTCTAATGGACAGGAAAAAAAACAAAGAAGGACGACATCGATTATCACTTGATCACGTTCTTGTCAACCAACAACATAAGATTATCTCCACTATCATACATGCTTAAGACATATATTAAAAAAATAAGGCCAATCACAAATGGAGACACTTTTGCAAGAGAGAGTTGGGTAATAATCACTCGAGAATACATATGCAATTAAATTTGATCGCACCAGTTGTCTCGTGGTAGAATCGTAACCTGCCAAGGTACAAACCCGGGGGTTGGATTCTCACCTGGTGTAATTTCTCTTGCTTCTCCCTCCCTCTCTCTCTCTCTCTCTCTCTCTCTCTCTCTCTCTCTCTCTCTCTCTCAAACCATAAAGGTACAATTTATTATTTTTTTTGGAATTTCCACTGGTGAATCACAAAAATCTAAATTTGTTTCCTTTCTTCCTATGTAATTTCAAATAATTGATACACATTTTTTTTACAGTATCAATTAAACAAATTATATTTGTTTAATACTTGTGGTGCTCAAAAATGCTTAGCCCAAGTCCGAAATCTTGATTTTATGGTTCAAAAAGATGGTATTGAGAATATATAAACGGACAATGGATTAAGTGGTTTATCAGCTGAAAAGTTTGGCTAATAATTCATTGTAATTGAAGCTCTTACTCTTTGGAGGTATTTCTTGAAGAAGAAAGTTACAAATGATTGTTTTTCATACAAGGCTTTAATGATATCAGTGTACCAGCAGGAAAATTTCGGCCCCTTCTATGTAGCGTGATAGTGTTCCATTTATACGGGTGATCCTTCTAGGGCTTTCTCTTTCTTTTTCGCTGATTCTGTGGTTTCCTCTTCTTTTGTCCTTTAGTGATCTCTGTCATACAACGCCACTGTGCCCATGATTTCTTGGGTAGTTACGTGCACAAATATTCCCCTAACCAAGGATACATTGTTGTTAGAGGGTTCAGAAGTTATCCCATGATCCCCTGGACACGTGGCACAAAGCAGGACTTTTGGGGTCTGGTGAGTACTGAGCTCTTTTACCCCAGGCTACTTATCGCTGAGCTTGTTATGACCAAATAGGGTTATGCCGAGCTGAGCTTCCTTCTTTGAATTGTGATCCATTCCTTGTTACAAAACAGATAAGCTGTTAGGGAATGTTATGGAATTTTTTGGGCCGTTGCACACTTTTTTTGGCCTATTAGGTGATTTGAATTTAGAATGGATAGTCCACTCCAAAATCTCACCATTATCGAATACTAACAATTATCAAATACTAACACTTGTTGAAGACACCCAAAATTTGTATTCGATTCTATCCGAACTTATGAACATAAAAGATATAACCACGTTTCTACAAACCGAGAACAGATCATGAATTTCTCCGGTTACCTAAAAAAAAACATGCGAGGAAGGCTACCCTAGGCCGTCTACTTAAGCATAGGCCACTTAGGTTCCATCTTTTTAGGGCCGCAAATAAGCCTACACCTCACTTCCTTTGTTGCCCAATCAACTATCAAGTTAAAAATCCAAACCCAAAAGTACAAACTAATAGGTTGCCGCTGTTATCATGTTGGAGAGTGGGCCACAAATGGTAACCCAAAACATGAGAATTTTTCATCATTTTAATAATTATTTTATATTTATATTTTTTAATAAAATATTAATTTAACACATTAATAAAATAATATTAGAGCAAGATGGGGATACTGGTGATAGAGGACAGGGCGACTTAATGACATACTCATCGAAGCTGTCGCTTTGGCCCACAAATTTTTAAGTCCCATTTTACGTGAATTTAAAAATTAGACCTGATAATCTCAACCATTGATTTCACTGTGAGTTTTAACATTTATTAGAACTCACTACCTATTCAATGGTTGAAATTATCAAGTCTAATTTTTAAGTCCATCTAGCACTACTCATTTGACTTTAAGTACCATAGTTATCCTCATACTCTAAGAAGTCCTATTTTTCATCAAATTATTGCCTTTAAGTACACATTTTTTTTTTTTGTATTACCTAATTACTCTTACCATAAATATTGCTTATTAATGTTAGTTTTAATGTTTTCAAATATAAAAACTCATAACTTAAAAATTGTGTTAGCATTAAAATTATTTTTCTATTTTATATATATATATATAGTAACATTAAACAGTAACACGTTTAACAAAAAAATAGTAATATCAAACAGTAACATGTTCAATAAAAAACTTAATTAAAAATTTAATCATTGTAATATAATGACATCATATGTGAGTACTTATTTTGTTGTGGGGGTGTCACTCTATTACAATGATTAAATTTTTAATTATGCTTTTTATTGAGTATGTTACTATTTAATGTTACTATTTTTTTATTGAACATGTTACTATTTTTTTTTGTTGAGCGTATTATTGTTTAATGTTATATTAGGGGTCACTTGTGTCTGAAGGCACAGTACAACATAAATCAATCGGTTAATTTGAAAAAAAAATTACTTTAATTTGCTTTAATTAAAGAAATTAAAATCAATATAATCTCTAAATTTTTTTTGGGGGATTATTTCGACAGATGTTGCTATAAAAATAAAAACTCAGAAAAATCTCAACCTGTCTACAAAACTCGTAATCTCTTGAATGCACAATATAAGCAAACCTAAAATTCACAATTCACAATCATACATAACAATAATCATAGTTCATAATCAAAATTCTCCCACAAAAATTACTATTTCGAACCCAACTACCAAAACAACCATCAATTCCAATAGTCAACTAATTATGTCCACATCAATTAAATCTTGATTATGCAAACTACAATGGTCACTAGTCAGAATAAATTATACCATTCATCTAAATGCAAGTGTGAAATGTACGGAATTCAATGTGGATCCCTTAGTCACCAGTCAATCACTAATATGCTTAAGAACCCCTAACCTTCTAGTGCTCAGCCACAAACCATGATTCAAAAGCTGAAAATAGGAGAGAGGTGGCAACACCACCCAAAACACGATCCAACGTCAAAACTTTATACTGTGGAGAATGCTTGGTAATACAGATCAATATGTAAGTAATGTAGCAAGTCACACATGCCCGCTTTTGACCCCTGAATTTAAGTTATGAACCATCAGAAAACAACACAAGCAATCAATTTCAACATAACAATAATAATGTGTACACAAATTTCATATATAAATCTCACTGTTTGTCAGTTAGAGATCCAACAATTGTCCTAAACAACATGGAAGATCTAAATTCATTCTGCAACAAAGAGCTGTCCAATCTCTCCTTTGCTGAAGCCATATGTCGCGTAAAGGTAGTAGACATATGGACCCTACTACCAATCACCGGCTATTGCCACATAAACGTAACTCATCAAAAAAAAAATAAATATTAATACATCCAATAGGTAATACCTACAATTCATACGATTCTTGTCAGCAGTTCATGAAGCAAGCTCTAAATAATAGGCAGGGAATATGCCATGCCATCATTAGATTCTTAAGTGGGTTGTCAAAAACCAATTAATTTACCCTAATCAGGAATATCTACAATGAAAAATGCTTCCTACGGTTTCCTTGCAAACAGACTGATGAAAAGGAAAAGAAAATTAGATTTTGAATTCAACATTTACAGTTTTCCAGTTGCAAACCTTTTCTAAAAAAATACACTAATACCATTACGGTAAATAACAAAAGTACTTATACTAACATAACTTATATAGAATTGTTGCATTAAACACTCATCTAATACTGACAACCTATGGGATCAAACCTAGACCATGAACCAAACACCATGTTCCTCAGATCACTTCCTACTAGTGACTCCACAATATAATCAGATTACAGGACAAAAACAACTAAGCTGCTCAAAGTCTGTTAGTAGCTTAGAAAATCTAGTAAGAATATATTCAGGTGCATTTAAAAAATGAAAAAATTCACATCAATTAACTCGAACAGATGAATTAGGGTCCCTTTTAGTATATATTTCTTCTGTTTTCTAAGTCCTAGCCGATTAAACTTTTGAGAATCACAAAATCAAATTTTTTTTACCTCCTACATTTTCTCAGTACCCCATAAAACTCTCAACCAAAAATGAGAATGAGATCCTATGTTTCCCCAAATATCCATAGCACAAAACTAATAACCAATAACCAACCACTATATTCCATCATCAATAACCAAATTTCAACTAACATTTGACAAAAAATTTCACAAAATTAACCATTCATAAACTACTAAAATTTCACAAAATTTCAGCAATTTGAAAAACTCAGTGTTTTGTGTGCGTGTGTTTGTGTGATATGTGTTCTATGTGTGCGCGTGAGTGTGTAGCGTAGAAGAGGGGGTGTGTATTTTTGGTTGGGAGTGGGTTACGTAGAGGGGTAGAGTGTTTGTGCAAAAAAGGGTGACCTAGGGGGTTCATTAATTGTGTGCGTCTGTGTGTAAGAGAGAAAGGGAGAGAGAGAGACAACAACAGATGTTGTGTGTGTGTGAGATAGAAAGAGAGAAACAGAAGGGAGCGTGCGTGAGAGAGAGAAACAAAGGTGGGGGTGGGTTTTGCAGAGGGGGTAGGGGTAGGGGTGGGTGTTGTCTGTGCGCGTGTGTGTGTGAGAGAGAGAAGATACCTGGGAGGCAGTGGCGGTGTTGCTGGGGCAATGGTGGAGTCACTAGAGATGGCTTAATAGAGAGAAAGAGGGAGGGAAGGAGGAAAGGAGAGAGAGAGAAGGCATGAAGGGGAGGCATAGAGGCGATAGGTCTTTGACATTGAGTAACGGTGAGAGAAAATTAGATACGATGGAATTGGGTTGGAGGGGGGGGGGAAGAATATTAAGGGATAAAATTCTTGTGCATGTGTTGTGATATTCAATTTCCCCTCAAAGTTACTCCACCCTAAGTTCAAAAATCAATTTTAATTTGAAAAATCAAGTTTTTTATATTTTTGTGCATGTATTGTTTGTGTGCGCCGTGTGTTTTGTGCATGTGGGCATCTGCGTATTGTGTGTTGTGCATGTGTATGCGTATTGTGTGTGTGTGTGTGTGCATCTGTGTATTGTGCATGTGTATGTGTAATAATAACTCACCCACATGGAATTAAAGAACAAAAGGAATTTGACAATAACTCAATAACTGCACAATAAGTCAATAACTCAATGCCAGACAATTACAAAGAAGTAATCTCCATAATAAGTTAAAAACATCAATACTATGGCATTCCAAAAGGCTAATAACACAAAATAAAAGTTCAATTACAAACAGACCTTGTAGTTCAATAGAAGAATGCATGTGGGCTTGAAATAGAATCAAGAGTAGTCGATTAAAAAAACAAAAAAAAAACAATGAGAACCTAGAATTTGAAGTAATTAGAGAAAAGCTTATTACATCTAAATTTTATTCACCAACTTAAGCACTTTTTTGGCATGAACCAACTTAAGTACTTCAAGAACAAAAAATAGAAAAACATAATGACTAGAAGCATTTCAAGTAAGCAACATGTGTTTCTCAGGAAAATAAAAATAGAAAAAAACATTTCCAAGTACGCCACATTACCCTAATTGCTTTCACCCGTCCTAACGGGAAAGTAAGAACTTAGTGTTTTCATTTGGCCATCCATGCTTGTCTATAAAATCAATTATACCTACCTGTGTGTGCTGGGTTTGTTTTTGTGTTAGTGCGATTTGTGTGTGGGTGAGTGTGTATTTGTGTGTTGTGTGCTGTGGGTGTGTCTGTGTGCAATGTGAATGTATAAAGTGTTTGTGACTGTGAAGTGAGAGAGAGAAGTGAGCGAGCAAAGAAGAGGTGGGGGTGATGAGGGGGGTTAACAACGGCATACTTGGGAGGGGTTAGCAACGACAGTGGTGTTGCTGGTGCTGACAGAGAGAGCGATAAAGAGAGAGAGAGAGGCTAAGTGCTGACAGAAGAAGCCACAGTGGTGTTGCTGACGAAATGACGGTGGTGGTGGTGCTGCTGGAGCGTAAGAGAGAGAGAGAGCGAGGGAAAGAGAGAGAGATAAAGAGAGAGAGGGTAAGGAGTAATAGGGTGGGAAAAAAAAAGAAGATAGAGAATAAGGCTTGTCTGACAGAAGGGAGGAAAAAAAAAAGAGATGTCCAAGGCGGTTGAAGGATGGCTTTGTTTGACAGTTGAAGTGACTGAGTTGATCAGATTTTTGGAAAAAATTATGAGTGAAAAATGAAGAATTTGGAGGGAAATGAGAGGTATATTAGTGGTTGTTGGATGAATTGATTTGTGACCATTGGATTTGTTTGTTGAAGTTGCCCTGTTTTATATTATAGATATCTATATAATAAAGTAGTGCTGAATTTGAATTTTGAATTTTAGAGACAAAGAGAGGTCCAGATCATTTTGAGACAAAATATAAACATATTCAACAGATAACGAAATCCTAACATAAAAGACGGTTTAGATCATCTCATAAAAACTGATCCTACGGTCTACATTAAGTATTGAATTTTGTTTTTCCGCCCAACAACATTTCTTGACTCACGTCTCTCTCTCTCCTCCGAAATCTCTCACTCTCTCCCAATCTCTCATGCCTCTATTCCTGCCTTCCAAACTCATCTCCAAAATTTCTCTCGTAGAATTCATCTCAATCCCACTTCTACTTCTCTCTCCCAATCTCAAATCTTTTGCCAATCTCAAATTCCAAAATCTTTCCCTCTATTTATATGCTTTCTAAATATCCTCTCTGTCAAATATCTCTCTCATAGAATTGGACTAAGAGTTTTATCTCATGTCTAGCTCTAGACTCCCATCTCTCACACATCTCTATCTCTCAGCTCTTTCATATACGTATCCTTACCTCCCTCTCACATACACACAAACACACACACCCTGCCAACGCCGCATTACCAACGCCATTCCTAGGTAACTTTCCATATCTTTTGTCCTCTTCTTCACCCCTATCTCACTCGCACAAACCCATTTCGCTCTCTCTCTCTCTCATATTTCCCTTACGCACCCCTCTGCAACACAGACACAACCGACACACCCATAGCACATACACTTGCACACACCCACATCAATTGTTGTTTTAATTTTTTTCAATTTTGGGATTAATTTTGTACGTATGTTGCCTGTTTGATTTTTTGCTTAACAGTAAATATACGTGTGTTTGTCTCTAAAATTTTGACATTCCAATGCGAATTGAGGTTCGGTATATGCTTTATTTGATAAATATTGAAGTGACTTGGGGGTGAAACAAATAAACCAACACTCACACCCGCGGTGAGTGTTGGTCTTGATCATTGGAAGGCTTGGCTTTATGTGTTAAGTTGTAAAGAAGTTAAATATGAGAACATTATTTTGCCATCATGTCGTTCTTTGTAGTGAAGCGACAATGGGTGAAGCTTGAGACTTGCTTCTTTTTGGGCGGAAACCCAATAAAGGTAATTATTTGATGATCAATTACATTCTTATTTCATGATACAACTTTTATATGATTAATACATTTTTTAATATGTACACAGGTCCATGTATGATGTATGTACACAGGTTACTAGTTATAAAGAGAGAAAGAGAAGAGAGATTGTGCTGTCGGTGGTGGGCTGGGTGTATTACACTTTGCAATAGAGTTCTTCAAGGCAAAGACACTCTAGGAATTTTTCAATGATGACATTCAAACTTTAGCAAAGTGTAGGCATTTTGTATGTATATTACCCAAGTTATTATAGTACTGTATGTAGATGCTCTATAGTCAAAGGCGGAGGCACTCTTAGGCTAGGTGGGCACCCCTTGAATTTTTTTTCTTTCATATTTGACATATATTTTTTAAAATAAAAGTTGGACATAATTAATTATGCCCATCGTAATTTTTTTTTCTGGTGATATTGATTTGAATGTCTCCCTATCTAAATGATTGTTAACTTTTCTAATAATGGTATTGAGGTCTAATTTAAAGACCTAATGCATTGTGATATTAAGTTTAATAGTGAGTTTTAATATTTAATAAATTTTACTATCTATCCATTGATCACAAACCATTGAGTCTCTACCAATTAAATCTCAAATTAGGTGTAACTAATATTATTGTTAACTTTTAGACACGTTTTAAACATGTCCGAATATGTTTCGAACATATTTAAGTTATTTTGTAATTTTTTTAAATTGTAGAGTTATTTCGTTATTGTATAAAAACATGTGTCGTTATGTTGTAAATTATAGAATCATAAACGAAAGATTGTTGCTATGATTTTATATATAAAAGAAATATTATTGATAAGATTGATTTGTAACTCTTTTAAATAATAAAAATATATCAAGGTCAATTATAAGTGACAATAATTAGTCTAAAATAAAGTTTTAATAATTTTTTATTTGTTTATGTTATGGATATCAGTTTTAATCTTCTATAGTTACTGGAATTTTAAGTGTTAAATATAATTTCAATAAATAAGAATTTATGAACTTATACAGTCAATTGAAAAAAAAAAAATGTGCCAATATGAATGCCAACCTTAAAACTTTTTCTTGCCTCCGCCCCTATCTATAGTAATTTAAAATTGATCCTTATTTTTGTGTTAGCTTCATTGTTTACAAAGGCTGAACCTTCTGCACCGGATTGAGATATTGTGAAAGTATATATATATGTATTCTGCTCGATGCACGACTTTGGAAGGCACCAATTTGTAGCAAGCATGTAATTATGTAGTGTTTCCTTTAATATTATAAAGATCATCCTTTCTATTTTTTTTTTTGTTCGACAAGTATTACTTGGATAGAGATCTTATATGGGTAATATGTAAAATTTTGTTTTCTTCTTTTATTCCATGTGGGTGAGCATTGAAGAGTTCAAATATAAAAGGACTGAACTTGAATTTGAGTATATCTTGGATTTGCCAAAACAAGAATAGAGAACTTATTATTTCTTTTGTATGTTTAGGGTCCTTCTAGGGAGGTAGCAGAGAGATATGAAATCCATTATGAAAACGAGTAAAGGTGTTTGACAAAATACGTGTTAAAAAAATGCTAACAGTCCTATACTTGCCCTATCTTTCCTCCGGATTTGGTCCAAAACAAGTCAGGTCAGAGCTCCATATATGTTTTGATATGAGATTAGACACATGACTTATTCTCTATTTTGAACAATTTCTTTTGGTTGACTTCCTATTGTGATTGAAAAAATTGTGTAAAATATGGCAAATTCATTATATCTTTATGCCTTTAAAAACCTCTTTTTCAAGCATGTCCCTTTATCTTCATCTGGGTTTTTTTTTTTTTTTGAATATTTTTGCACCTGAAAATTTTTCCATTATGGTGAATTACATATCATTGACTGAAGCACTTGATTTATTGTCAAAAGGTGTACTCAGGTAGTAGTATTTTTAGTTTGCATCTTTGGAGCCATGCCACAATCAAATTCACCAGCAATACTTGCTCCCATGATTATCATCTATGCTATTGGGTCAATTTGTTACCATGTCTTTTTCTTGGTGTTTGGATTTGTATGCTTTGATGGGGCTTTCTTTTTTATTCTTTCCCCCGCCCTCCTCTTTGTGAAGGAAGCACCTTCATTATTTGAGTCACTACTGATTTTACAGGAAACTATGTCTGCATTTTTGAAACTTATTGGGCACACATTAATTCTAAATGTTAAAAAAAAAAGAAAGATAATACATGCAATAAAGAGGTTTGGATATTTTTTGTAATTTGAGCCTAAAATGGTTGTTCAACTTTTGTTCTAATGAAAAGTCATTTTTTTTCTAATTGGCACGGGCACATGACTAGAAAAACGGAGGAGATAAATTAGGGGTTGAATTCAAAAAAAAATATATTCCATAGTGTCAAGTGAAATATTTTCACAGATATATGAATTGTTATTTTATTCTAGTACTCCAATGGTGACTATAGTGTGATTGATATAAGTCGTGAGTTTTAAATAAAGGTTAGATTATATAAGTTGGATATGTCGTATGCCATATGTAGGTTGATATTTTCAAAACGTCATATTTTTAGAACGAATTTTATCAAAACATTTTTAAAATATTAGTGGACTCATATTGATTGACAATTATTGAAATTTTGTGTTTTACATTGCTTTTGTACATGAACAAAACACTAGCAATTTTTTTACGAGTCATGTAGTGCCTTCAGACACGGGTAATTACTAGTATATATATATATATATACACACACACAAGTTATTGCGTGTGCTTGAAGGCACAAAGTAATAAAAAAAATGGTCAACAATAAATATATTTGTATTCATATTTAAAATCAAATCACAAATATAAAGTAGAGAGAAAAGAATTTAAGTACCGATTATAATGAGAGTGAGCAACAGTAGTGATGGTTGACGGTAGTGGGGTGGCGATGGAGGTGGTAGAATGTTGGTGGGGATGGAGGTGACGGTGGTGGTTGGGCTGTAAGGGTGTGGTGGTGGTGGGGTGGCGAGAGTAGTAGTAGCGACGGTGGTGTTGGTAGTTGTGGTAAAGGTGGTGGTGGAATGACAACATTGGTAGTGAGGACAGCAATGTTGGTGATGGGGAGACGACGGTGGAGGTGGAGGTGGAGGTGGAGGTGGTAGTGGTAGTGGTGATAGTGATGATAGTAGTGGTGGTGGGGTGGTGGTGGTGGTGGTGGTTGTAGTGGTAATGGTGGTGGGGTGAGGTGGTGGAGGTAGTGGTGATGGCGGTGGAGCGATAGGGGTGGTGGTGATAGTGGTGGTTTTAAACACGATTTTCTTTTAAAGTACTTATAAGAAATTATAAGAATTAAAACACTTTTAAAAAATCACCCCAAACATACGCTTAGGGCCTATTTTTCCTATTAAAGTTGGAGTGTTAGTATTAGTCGTCGAATTAATTTTAAAATAAAATTCAAAAAGATCTCAACCACGAATAACAAAAGTCATTTTGTTTATCTTTTGAGATTTGAATTGTATTGTACTTTATTTTATACTAGTCATTACTCGTGTCTGAAGACACTCTTAATACAAAAAATTTGTCAAGAAATGGGGCATCCAATAATGTCTTAAGTAAAAGAAGTGTAAAGATTGAAATGAAAAAATCATATCACATAAATACAATCTGAAAATCCCTATGAATTTAAATTAACACAATTACAAAATTATTCTATCGTATATTTTTTTATGGTGGCTCTCCTTCCCAATGAGTGTTCCTTTCTTCAACCTTTTGCTAAATCTAATGAATAGGTTGTCTAGTTCACATTGAACTACAAATCAAAATTTTAAAAAATAGGAAAAAAAAACACAACTGGACTAACATTGTTCAGCGAATTTGCTTGTAGCTGCAAGGACAATTGATTTAAATTATTTGCAGCTATGACTTTTCGAATGCTACAAAAATATTTTCACGTTGCAATTAAACTAAATCAATAAAATCAAAGTTTCACTACTAAAAAAATTTGATTTAATTGATATTTTTATCGTTTCAGTATCCATTTTGCACAATTCAAATATTTAAAAAATATGAACATTAGTAAGGGGAAAACAATGCAAATAAGGGAAAAAAAAATTAATAGTTGGTTTAAAATATTGCATTTTTTGGTGCAATTGGTTTCACATCTATAAAATCATACAAATATTTTGAGTAAATAAGTCCAACAAGGATCGTTAAAACAAACAAATAATGCTAAGAGATAAAGTATGAGATAATATTATTTGTCTTGATGATCCTAATTAGATTTTATTTTATCTCACATATATATATATATATACTAGCAATTGCCCATGTCTAAAGGCACTGCGTAACAAATAAAAAATCGCAAACAAATATCTAAAGGTACTGTATAACAAAAATTTTCTTGAAAAACGAGAAACAAAAATTGAGGGTTAACCATAATGAAAAAGAAATGATATTATAGATATATGAGTATGTCAAAAGAAAGATTTTTCTCAATCAAGTATATCAAACTCCCTTCACCGTTATGAATGTAAATATGCTCTCACCCAATAGAAAGGGGAAAATAGAAAAAAAAATAAAAAAAAAATCAAAGAACAATTATGTGATCCAATTTTGTGGATAATTTGGACTTGTGAGAAGGGACGAAGAGCCACAGAGAAAACAAAAAGTGATGGTGGCATAAAAGGTCCTTTCAACGCAACCCAAATTGACATTTGCATGCATAGATTGTGTTAAATAAAATTAATTAAAAAAATAAGCATTAGCAAGAGAAAAATTTATTGTCAATTTAAAAGGCAAAGCAAATAAAAAAGCTCTTTTTTCACATTGAGGACGATAACTTTTATTACACTAGATTCCACTATTTCAACATTCAATCACTTGTTCAACACACAAATACCAACATATTACATTTAGTTATGACAACACACATGAAACTCACATCAAAATAATTGGTAACAAACAAAATTTTAATAGTTGATATAAACTAATTGTTATCTTTAATAAAATTTTGATAGAATTTCTTTTGAAAAGACGTCTAATTGACAATTCAAAAGCAAAGTGAGAGCTTCTGTGGGTGACGTGGTTTGGACCTGGTGACTGTGTTTGGAGCCGCAATGCAACTCAAAAAATATTGCCATATAGTTGATAGCCTGCATAAATCAATAGATAACTCAGGTAAATATCATATGTCTAGCACAACCACCGCAAGTCACATATCCTTAAGAAAAAAAAAACTAACAATCAATATCAAGAGATACCACTTAAATAATCAATATGAAAAACATTCATCACCATAATATTTGGTCAATCAAAAACAAACAACACCCAAACATTTGTAAAGGCATGGGCATTAGATTCACAACAAACAATAGCTGTAAGGGTAACTTTGCAATTCCAATGAAAGAATGCACTTTTGGACAACATAAGATAATTTAGAATGCAGGAAGAACACTGCCAAGGAAAATTTCTAAATAACTCATGATTTTTTATGCTATTTAGCAAAAAATCAAATAGTTGGTATGCACTTTCAAATTCCAAATTCAATTATTCTACCATAAAAATATTCTAGCATCACTTAATCAACTCCAAGCAAATAAACATTACTCAATTTCAAAACCAAAACAATCGAATAGACCACTAAAAAACTATAAGCACATTCAATGACACTTAAAAACCAAATGACAAATTATACTCAATCTCAATTGGGTTTGTTGTTCTAGTTGATGTTGAGTTAGTTGTATTTCTAGAAATTGATTGGAATGGTTAGTCGGTGAAGTAATGGTAAAGTTGAATTAGTGATATATTAGCTTATGATGCATCACTTTTAAGTAATGGAAAAACCTAGATTTTTCATCAACATTATTGAGCAGTCCAGATGTAGCACAATCCTAATGAGTGTCAGGAGCAACAATATATTGAAAGTCCATCTACAATCGGTACTTCTACCAGCAAACATACAGCCTAAAAACTGTGTTATATGAACAGCAAACATGTTCATCTTTACATATGTAACAAAATAATGAGGTTGTGCATCCCTGCATTGCGGCAACATATGTATATGTGCATGTGTGAAAAGAATTCCAACCCATTTATAGCCTATAGCAGCAACATTCATGAACAAAAACACAATTCAAACAGTCAAACATGTATACGTTCATCTGTGCATGAGTTTTGGGTATGTATGTAATCAAACAGGACGATCAGGCAAACAGTAACTCTAGCCAATGATGCCACCATTTCACCTTGAGTTGTTATGAGGCTGATAGGAACCAATTAGATTGTCCCTTACAATCCATTTTTTGCAAAGATAAAGTTGAATAGTTACCTATACATTGCAATCACCTACTCCCACTATTGCAATAACTAAGAGAGAGTTGCAATGGACAATCTAAGACAACTGTTTTATTGAGTAATGAACATGGAGGACCAAGAAAGAACAAATTAAAAAAAAAGTATATAGAAATAATTCAAAAGGAACTTACAGGCCAAACATGTTGAATAGGTACCTAGCAATTTTTTATCAGTAACAACTCCATTCGGCATGCCTAAGGACAAACAAACACACATATAAGCTCCATTCCAAACAGCTAATCTTAAGAATACTCGCTTCTTCATTTTCTTCCGTTTCTAAATGAAATTAGCAAACCAAACATGCACAGTGTATAGTTTTAACTTCAAGAGCATATCATATCTATGATTTCAATCTCAATCAATCAACAAACACTTAAACCAAACTATGTAGGTCAAAATTTTACACCAAATAGCTTGTAAGGAAAAAATAAGCCTCTTGATCAAAAATTGTTTTTAAAATGGAGAGAAATTATTCAAAATCCATTGTCCCAAATTTGAAAGCTATAAACCATGGTGATAAATTATTCAAAACAACAAGACCTATATTAAAATAGGAGTAATGTAAGAATCAAACCTTGGCCCTTCATAAAGCCATTGTTGCAACACTGTACACAATTCACATGATTGTCATTGTTGCAACATCCGTTGATATCATAGAAATCATCCCCTGCGTAGCAAACACAATGTTCTTCAAGCAATCACCAAATTAAAATCTCTCTCAGGCACAAATACAAACACATAGGCTGCACACGGAAACACACGAAGCGGGAAATCAAATAAACACGTACTTTAGATCCACAATGATCACCAAGGCCACTGGCATTGGCAGTAGCCAATCCCCTCTCTCTCCTTGACATCATATGTTCAAATTTATTGATCAATACATGCTCAAACACACCATACAACACTCAATTAGATCAAATTGAGAAAGTTTTTAAAAGAAAACAGAGTTAGAGAGAGAGAGAGTATACTTGAAGAAGATCAAAGTTATTACCAAATTCTGAAGGTATAAGTTTTGTTATTATACTGCATCTGTTATCCCTTCTTTAGAGGTATGCGACATGCACTTAATTTTCAGAGCACATAAAAACATACATGTGATGGTAGAATTTCAAAGCATAAAGCAATACTGGAAAATAAAACAACCAAAAAATTCAGACCATCAAAATAAAATGTGCATATTTATTTGGTTAATTTTGTCGAACACGTGAGATACAAAATTTTGGCAACTGATTGAACTAATCTGCAATTAAGGTAGGGTGGGATGAGGTAGCGTGAGGTGGTGGTGCTAGTTGCGTAGGCAGGGGGTGGTGGTTGGGAATAGGGTGGGTAGTAGCGATGGACGAATGACTCTGACACTGCTGACGGTGGATGGGTAGCGACTATTGAAAGAAAAAGAGAAAGAACAGAGGGAGAGATTGTGTGAGTGAATGAGTGAGTGAGAGAAAAATATGTACCTGGGCAGCGGCGTTAGCTGGGTTTTGACTTTGCTGGTGGAGGATAAACAGCGGCACAAAGATTGGTAGAAGAATGTGTGAGTGAATGAGTGAGATTTGAGATTGAGAGAAGATTTGAAATGCATTCCATGTGATAGAGGCGTGATAGATTGGGAGAATGAGGTAGAAGTGAGAGAGAGAGGTGTGAGAGAGAGACATAAGTGAGAGAGAGGCGTGAGAGAGGTGGGCGGGAAAATAAAATTTAGTAATCACTATACACCGTTAGATCAAAATTTATGAAATGATCTGAACCTTCTTTTATGTTGGAATTACGTTGTCTGTTGGATGTTTTTATGTTTTGTCTCAAAATGATTTAGTCATTTCTTTATCTCTGGATTCAAATTTATGTCTACTTTATTATATATTTATATATATAAACAATCTTAGCACAATTTTCAAATTTTGAGTTGTTAATATTAATACAGTTCCCAATTTATGAGTTGTTAATTTTTTCAATAACTATTGAAGGTATTTTGGACAATGTTTATCAAAATAAACTTATTCTTAAACAAGTTTTTTTTAATGTACTTAAGTTCAAATAAGTTTATAAAAAGAAACCGGCCTCTAAAAGACCCATAAAATTTTTAAAACTCATGTTCAAGTAAGTTTAAATTGAATTTAGGGCTTTTTAAAATTAGTAGGCAAAAATCGTAGATCTAAGTTCGATATGATTTTTAAGACCCATACACTAATGCAATATTAGTTTATTTTATAATAATGTTATTTAGTGATATAATATTTTTTTCAATATACTATTTCCAACTATTTTGGGTAGTTTGAAAATTATTTTATTTGTTAATTTTTCTAAAATTCAATAATCTTTTAATAAGTTATAGCTCTTTAGATTTAATTTGAGTTTATTGAGAATTTATTTAGGTTGATAATGGAAACAAAAAACACTCTTTGAGTCTCTGATATTTAATTTAAGTTTTATTTTTTATATTTTTTTTCTTTTCACTGATTATACTATAAATCAAGTAAAATTCCATCTTACCGTTATATCAAGTATCACATTTTATTCAAATTAATTATACTATTTATTAAAATAATATGTTTACAAAACTTACATACAAAAACGTAATAAATACTTTCACATTTCAAAAAAAATATAAATAATATTATGTAATGATTTAAATCTCAATATTTATTTTAAAAATTAATAAGACATCGTTTATATTTTCGCTTTAGGTCCTACTTTGAGTAGGAGAAAAGGCGACAATGAAGGATCGAAGACATATTACAAATTTTGTGCATTGCATGGGTGACAAGTCAACTACTAGTATTTAGGGATAACAATGGATTGAAAAAAAATTAGTATTTATTCAAACCCGTGTGAGGATGAAACTCATCCCCGTCCTGCTAAAGCCATAATATATTAATATATATATATATATATATATATATATATATATATATATATATATAATAAGTAAAATACAAATTTATTATACATATTATTTTTGTAAGTTTTTATGTTTAATCCATTTGTTATATAACAAGTTTTCATTTTTCTTACAAATTTATTTATGAGATTTTATGAATTTTTTAAAAAAAATTTTTCTTAAAATTGTAAAAATTAATTATTATGGGCATGGGTGGAGATCAAAGTATACCTACCGGACAGGGACGAGATTAAAATTTGTTTCGCTAGTAAGAGTGAATGAATATTTTTAAAATGGATACGGGATTGCCCCCCCCCCCCCCCCCACCTTACCCGGATAACAAACCCAACATTTTTAAGTGAAAATGGAGTTCAATATTTTCTTGATCTCCAAGACACAACACACACACACAAACAAACAGGAACGCAGTCCATGGGATGGTTTGAGAGAAGAGTTAGAGTGGCGTTGCTGTATGTAAAGTCCATTGACTAGTTCCTCGAAGTTCCCGGGATTTTTAGAGCGAAACCCATCGCTGTCTCCCTCGGCCGGCATATGTGGCTAAGAAGACGGAGTAAATTAAGATATTGAGTGCTTGTGTATAGCTCAATCCAATTGCGCCTTTAAAAAATTGTCTCATTGTTTCAGATTATGCGTCACGGCATACCTCACTATCTTCTTCATCTCTGATAAATACCAATGGCGCCAGCAATATCACTCCACAAATCTCCATCCAATTATTGCACAGCTGCTCACTGTTCAGCATACCATCTGTTTGATAATTTGCCATGGCGACAAGTGATGTAAAGCTTCTGGGTACACCGGCAAGCCCCTTCGTCAATCGGGTCCAAATCGCCCTGAATGTGAAATCCATCAACTATGAGTTCATTGAAGAAAATCTTAATCCCAAAAGTGAGCTCCTACTCAAATCAAACCCTGTGCTCAAGAAAATCCCAGTTCTTATCCATGGTGATAAGCCTATCTGCGAGTCCCTTGTCATCGTTCGGTACATCGCTGAGGCCTGGACTAATGGTCCTTCCATCCTCCCTTCTGATCCCTACGAGAGCGCCAATGCTGTCTTCTGGGCTGCTTATATCGATGATAAGGTACTCACACTTCTAGCCAATGCTCTTTTAACATGTGTTTAGTAAGATCATTTTAACTTATTTATTTGATGGGTCTAACTGATTGATTTAATGGCTCTAACAAAGTCTACATGTCTTATCAATTTCATATCAGGTTCATGGGTCTTATCTAAAATTGTCAGTTCTATCTTCGGTCAATATTTTAAATTAAATTTCAATATGCATTACAATTGTGTTTTGACATAATTCAAATTGTTGCAGTGGTTCCCATTATTCAAGGAGCTGAGGATGGCACAAGGGGAGGCGGTGAAGGCATCACTGGTGGAGAGAATAGGTGAAGGGTTGGTATTGTTAGAGGAAGCATTTGTCAAATGTGCCAAAGGGAAGGCTTTCTTTGGTGGTGACAGTATTGGGTACCTTGATATGGCTCTGGGGTGCTACTTAGGGTGGCTGAAGGTGTTAGAGATAATGATTGAGGTGAAGTTGCTTACTGAAACCAAGACACCAGAGTTGTTTGGATGGTCTGAGAGGTTTTGTGCAAATGATGCTGTTAAAGATGTACTACCAGAGCCTGAGAAGCTCATAGAGATTGTTAAGATGCATCAAGCCAAGGCAAAAGCTGCTGCTCCTGCTGCAAATTAGGGACTATCCCCCCCCCCCCCAAAAAAAAAAAAAAAGAAAAAAAATTTAGGTCTACAGTTGATCAGAAACAGAGTGCAATAATACGTCATTTTTGTGTCTTTATTTTCTCTTTCTTTTTTCATAGGTGTCTCTAGTCCACCAATTTCAGGGATGTGGCATCCCACAACCTTATAACCAAGATTGTAGCATTACAGACATCTATAATAAGAAGCCTTTTTTTTTTTTTTGGGTTATTAAAAAGTACCAACTTGTGCTTTGCATAACAGACATAAATTAAGGTGCCTTATGTATGTATGCAAAGATGCCAAGTAGCCTACTTTATAAGCTATCTGTTATTGCAAAAGCCAGCATAGATGGAGCTAAACTATCACAAACGACAACAAAGTTCGAATTCCATAATATACGTTAATGGCGGTGTGACTGGCGCTGGCAGTAACAGAGAGAGGGGAAGGACGCTGGATTGCTGAATTTTATGGGAATATTAATCAGGCAACGAGTCTTGGATCCGAATTGGACTCGAATTGATGGAAGGATTTCAATATGTTGAGGTTGAGACAGATTTGTACCATTTGACAAGAGCTGTGAAATGCTAGTGTGGATTGGACTTGCTCATATTATATAATGAGTCGCATCTGAATAAAATTTTAGGCTTATTTAGTATTCGAGTCGAGTTGAGTCGAGCCGAGCTTGAACTATTCGTGAGCGGGCTCATTTTTTCTACTTGTACAATATATATATATATAAATTACGGTTATTGAGGTTATTTCAGTAAAATTAGCAAAAATGTGAGATTGTATGTTTTTGTTGTGATTTAGAGGTATTTTAACTCAAATTTGTGTTAAAATTTTGATTTGTGTGCATTTTTTATGAAATTTTTTGATTGGGTATTTGAAATTTGTGAATTTGACTTGTTTTTTTAATGTCGTATTTTTGGCTCAAATTCGGTTTGAGACGAGCTTGAACAATAGTTTGAGCTCGATAGACGAGCCCCAAGCCAAACTTGAGGAGTCCTTGAATAGCACGAGTTGAACCTGACCATAATCAAGCTCAGATAACTTGGTTTGATTAACACCTCTAACTCTCCTATTACAACCGTAGGAAGAATATCATCCTAACAAAACTCTTATCATCAACATGAGAAAATATTCGGTATTCGGGGTATCACACTACAGTATAAAATATTATATATTTTCAATAAATTGTTTTCATCTATAAAGTTGTCAGATTTTTTTTGAAAAAATTAACTAACAAGTCCGACAAACAAGCGTTGTGATAATTTTTCATTGGGGGTAATGCTACAACTTTAAATATGTATGTCCCATATATAAGTTGTCGTGAAGTAATATAAACTTGGTAGTTCGAGATCGATTTTAGAACTCAATTGAGAATTAGTTGATGAGGTATTCCAATCAAAATATTTAGCTTTGATATTATTAAAAATATCCAAAAGTATAATTAATAATTTATCTAAATAAATCATCAATTATAAATCCTAATTTTATTACAAATAATAAATAAATTATTTTATAAAAATCCTAATTAATTAATTAATTCAAGCATAGAAAATCAGTTATTTGACTTGTAGAAAATTTCAAGCATTCGATGTATATGATACAACGAATCAAGAAATTATATACCGCAAAAACTCTACTAAAAGACAAAAATTAAATTAAAAGAACATTGAATAAAAAAAAAATATTATATTTTATTAAAAATATCTCCCCTAACTTTATTTAGGGACTTAACAATACAAAAAGAAACAAAAACAAAATCTAGGGAAGAGGGGCAAAGAGCAGAAGGACCCTCTATGGGATTTACACCAACTTAAATAGGCATTACGGAACAATAGGCCTAATTTCCGTTTAAGTCTTAAGACAATTGGACAATACCTTCGCATCTTGGCCTTTCTGTCCATCGCTCCGGACGTGTGTTTTGGGACGTCCGAACGCACTTGGCAGCGTTCTCTCTTGTTATTCTCTAGAAGTCCTATTCAGACGCATCCCCTCTTCATACGAACACGTGTCTTCTGTCTACTACTTGAACTTTCGTTCGGTCGCATGAGACCGAAAACTTCTTTCTAATTTCTTATTGCTCCAAATCTCTTCCTCTTTTTATATTTTGTCGTTCAAATAATCTAATTCATCTAATTTACCTATAAAGTTAGACAAACACTACAAAAAATAAGATGATATCTACAACTCAATCAATTAAACACAATTAATGCGTTGTCCAACGTAATTATCTAATAAATAAAATAAAAATCACACAATATCCAAGACTAATCATAAGAATCAATCACATGACACTGGCATATGTTATTATTTACATGAATCCGATGACCAAAGGAAAACAAGTGAGATTAACGTAAAATTAAGCTACAAATGTGGTTTATATGAAAAGCAATGCATTGATTTTGGACTCAATTTTACTATAGGATCATGTGAATCGATTTTTTAATGATAATTTATTGTTAATCTAATTATCATATCTTAAACAAAGGAATAAATGGATGAGGATCAAGAGCTACCCTTATTATGTCCAAAGAATAGCGCGGTAATTGTAGCATACTTTTGGAGTATCGATTCCACAGAGAAATAAATTAAAAGAATAATAGAACGAACAAAAAAATTAAATGATAACTCAATAATAAAGATTAATTTTAAATGCAAATTAAAGTAACTAACGAAAAAAGTATTCAAATTTGACAAACAGTAAAACGTCGAGAATCTCTTGCACAAATCTGGTATTTTAACTATTCTTAATTCATTGAATAATTCAATTGAAAATTTAATTCTCAACCGGAAGATATAGATTTATATAAACCAAGATTAAACCCAATGTAACCTTTTGAAAAATCATTTACCACTTTTAAAATACGTAAATTATTATCACTATTGAGAAAATCTAACGACGATAACATACTCAAAAAGCAATATTGTAGTGAAGAATTAAATCAATATAGATAAATAATTGGTTCAAACATAATCAAAGAACTAATCTATTCAATTGAAAAAACATGACTGAATCCATAAATAAAATAAATTCAATGATTATTCAAAAAAAAAACATCAACAATAAATTGAGATTAATAAAACAAAAGAGTTGTATTAATTAGAACTCAAATACATAAATTAAAAATAAATAAAATATTATTTATTATATAAGTTCATCCCTGTGCCTACCTTGAAAATTTAACTACCTATAAATATAACGAATAGCAAAAAAATCCCAAAGATATAAAGCAAACCAGCAGCCATTGGAATTTTTTTGCTCTGATCTGCGCCTCTCCTCCGTTTGTTCAGCAGCCGCCCAGCCTTCTGTGTTTTATTCCAGCCGCCACACATAAAAGAAAAGCAAAAGCCAGCCGTCTGCCTTCTTAAAGAATAGAATACGATTTAAAAGTCAAACTTCGTTTTTGAAAATAATCTTTTTCTCCCTCTTTATTTTAACCTTTTTATTTCGGTCTCTCTTGATTTAAACCTTTTTACTTCGGTCCTAAAATCCAAATCTTATATAATAAGATAATGAGATGTGAGTATTTTTTCTAAAACTTATTTTGTTTTAAATATTACCTTCAAACTTATTCTCCTTTAAATTCTTTTTGTTATTAAATAGTTGTCAATAAATACATATTTTAAAATATTTTTAAATTCTTTCTACAATGGATTTCATAATTATCTCTACCATAAAAAATGTATACTTACTTGAATGTAAAACTTTTAAGACTTTTTTTGATATTTGTGTATCATTTGAATTTTTAAATTTCACACACACATAGTTATAACCCGTGCCTGAAAGTACGATAAAATATAAAATTCGAACGTCTAAAAAATCGATACCACTATATTAAATTTTTTTAAAATACATTAACTATAAATTAATCAAATATTAATTGATTAAATATATAATAAAAATGAGTGATGTAATATTTTTAGGGAGGAAATATATAAATAATTAAATATGTGATAAAAATGAGTGATGCGATTTGATGTTTGAGTTTGACAAAAGGATGATGAGTGAGGTAAGTGATTGTTGATGATTTTAAGGAGAAAAATATGATTATGACAAAATTTAAACACACTCATGTTTTATTTTATATATATATATGTACTATTTGTAGTAGGGATAAAAGGGTTTTTATGATTTTTTTTTTTAGCATATGTACTTCTATCTCAATTATTTTACAAAATATACTTTTATACTATTAAGTTTTTTTGGAGGTACCGGCCTCCCTAAGCCCCTTGTATAATTTGAGAAAGATAAAGTCTAATAAAAATTATAAGTGTCGGCCCCAAGTGTCGGCCCCACGTGACAGCAACATCAATTTCAATTTTTTTGCTCCATGGGCTGCCATCAAAATAGAAAAACAAATATGAAAGCCCAATAATAAAGTCTCAAAATATTAACTGTAAAGCCTATTTGTAAATTATCTTTCACAAACCAATAATGTAATATTTAAGATTTAAAATATTATAAACTCATGCTCAAATATATCTTAGTTTGAATAGATATTAAATTCAATAATATAAATTATATCTAATTATTTGTATTCACATTTTAACATTTTAATCTAATAATTGGGTATTTAGAATGCATTTTCACACACTCATCATACCCAAATTATTTTTTATTAATATTTAGATATAACGTGACAAGTTTATGATTAAAAAACAATTACTAATTTGAATGTTTGTCTGCTTAAGAGACTACATAAAAACATATTTAATACTTTAAGGATCAAAATTATACAATTGAAATATTTATGATTAAAATGAGACAAACTCTATATTTTGATCGCTTCTTATACAATTAATCCTTTTTTTAATTCATTTTCGAGTCAAAACCGTATATCAATATTTCTTGATCTCCAAGCCACAAACCCGACAGAGAGAAGAGCGATGTTTGGTGTAAAAGTCCATTGTTGATGCCTTCCTCGATGTTTCCTGGAGACGACGAAGTAAATATTTAGTATATTTTTCAGTGTGTGTGTCTGTCGGGTAGGTCAGTTGTGCCTTCTTCCTCCTTTCATTATTGACATCTATGGTCTACCCCTTCCCCATCTTCATCATTTACGTCACAGCATACCTCACAATGTTCTGCTATTCTCATAAATACCAATAGCGCTTTCAAATATCACTCCACAAATCTCCACACAAATATTGCACAGCTTTGATAATTTGCCATGGCGACAAGTGATGTAAAGCTACTAGGTGCGTCGGCAAGCCCCTTCGTCAATCGGGTCCAAGTAGCTCTCAACGTGAAATCCATCGACTATGAGTTCATTCAAGAAAATCTCAATCCCAAAAGCGAGCTCCTCCTCAGATCAAACCCAGTGCACAAGAAAATCCCAGTTCTTATCCATGGAGATAAGCCAATCTGTGAGTCCCTTGTCATCGTCCAGTACATCGATGAAGCCTGGACTAAAGGCCCCTCCATCCTCCCTTCTGATCCCTATGATCGCGTCACTGCTCACTTTTGGGCAACCTATATTGATGATAAGGTACTCTTTCTCATCTTCAGGGATGACAATGAATAGGATGGTCTTTGGTACTTGTCGAGTTTATTTAATATCGTATTAAAATTTATTTCACTCATATTGTGCATAATCGAATTCGTTTTTTTGAGTTTATGTCTGACTTATTTATTTGACGGCCTAATAGATCCATTTGAGGTGTTTAACATCAATTTTATGTAGGGTTCATGGAACTTGTCTAGAATTTTCAGTTCTATATTGAGCTAATATTTTTAAAGAAACTTACAATTATGTATTGCAATTGTGTTTTTGACCCAATTCAAATGGATGCAGTGGTTTCCGTTGTTCATGGAGCTGAGAATGGCACAAGGGGAGGAGGAGAAGTCAGTACTGATAGAGAAAATAGTTGAGGGGTTGGTGTTGTTAGAGGAATTGTTTGTCAAAGGTGGAAAAGGAAGGGCTTTCTTTGGTGGTGATAGCATTGGGTACCTTGACATTGCTCTGGGTTGCAGTTTGGGGTGGCTAAGGATGGTAGAGTTAACGACGGAAGTGAAGCTGCTTACTGAAACCAAGACACCAAAGTTGTTGGAATGGGCTGAAAGGTTTAGTTCAGCTCAAGCTGTCAAAAATGTAATACCAGAGCCTGAGAAACTCATAGAGATTCTTAAGATGTATCAGTCCAGGGCAAAAGCTGCTCCTGCAAATTAAGGTATATTGTTGATCAGAAACAAAAGAGTGCAATAGCATATACTTTTTGGCAGCCTGCTTGAGGAAAATGATCTCTCTGTGTCTTACATGTTAGTTTTTGTTATTAAAAAAGCACAACTTACTGCTTCAATAATTGACACAAGGGACAGAAGCATAAAATAAAATTACCCAAAAAAAAGCAGAACATAAAGATACTTCTGTTTAGCACAGATGTTAAGGGACTAGAGCTAAAATATAAAGAGAGGAGACATAGTTTGAATTCTATCATCATCATTAATAACCAAATGTCAGACATCATAGACAAAACACACACACATACAAAAAAAATTGAGATATAAGTTGTTCGACCTTCATGATCTTGCATCTACGGAGCAAAAAGATAGAAATATTTACCATGGATATCAAGGTTGAAAGGGTGCTTGTGGGATCTGTTACTGTTTTCAATGTTGCAGCTCATGAACGAACTAATACCCACAAAATTTAGTGACTCAAATGATGTTGCGGCCTCACACTCAAACATAGGAGGTCAAAGAAAAGTAAATTAGTATATTGACATATGTAAGAAAACTACATACGTGAAAAACCCATTGGATTGAAAAAAAAAAAAAAAAAAAGTAGCAGTGTTGTAACATACATGAATGAGCTCAGTATCTATAGACTGGAAAAGTCCATTGATCATACCTTCCTCGACGTTTCCTGGAGACGACGGAGTAATTATTTTGTATAATTTTTGGTGTTTGTGTGTATGTTAGGTGAGTTGTGCTTTTTTTATACTAAATAAAAAATCTTTGGTGTACCCCATCTTCATCATTTACGTCACTGCATACCTCACAAAAAAAAAAAGAGTTAATCTCATTTTGTACCTTGAAAGATGTTTAAATTTTAATTTGTACTCTCAAAGATCAAAAATCTCAATTTATACCCTCAAAGATAGAAATTTGTATCAATGTGCACCCCCAAAGATCAAAAATCTCAATTTACACCCTCAAAAATAGAAATTTGTATCAATGTGCATCCCCAAAGATAAAAAATCTCAATTTGCACCTTCAAAAATAGAAATTTGTATCAATGTGCACCTAAAATTAAATTAATAAATTATACCTTAATCCCCTCATGTTTGTCACTTAATCATTTGAACTCCTTCACATTTAGAATATTCCCCTTACATCTCATGACGTTTATGCATGTGTAACACATAACCACTTTTCGTTGATATATATTAATATAATTGTTAAAAAATATGATTTTATCCTAATATAAAATTATAATTTTATATTACCTTTTATTTTGTGGATTCGATATACTCTAAAATTAAAAATTAAGCTTACCATTTGAATGTCTAATAAAATATAGATATTTATATAAAAGGTAATATGAAAAATATTATATAAATATTTATATTTTATTAGACATTCAAATGGTAAACTAGATTTTGAACTTTATAGTATATTGAACTTATAAAATAAAGGGTAATATGAAATTATAATTTTTTATTAGGATAAAATTATATTTTTTTAACGGTTATATTAATAGATATTAATGAAAATGGGTTACGTGTTATACGTGCACAAATGTCATAAGATGTAGGAGTAATATTCTAAATGTGAAGAGGTCTAAATGATTAACTGACAAATATGATGGGATTTAGGTATAATTTATCAATTTAATTTTAGGTATACATTGATACAAATTTCTATATTTGAGGGTGCAAATTGAGATTTTTTATCTTTGGGGTACACATTGATATAAATTTCTATGAGGGTATAAATTGAGATTTTTGATCTTTGGGGGTATACATTGATACAAATTTCTTTTTTTGAAGGTGTAAATTGAGATTTTTAATCTTTGAGAATGTAAATTGAGATTCTAACAATCTTTCGAGGTGCAAAATGAGATTAACCAAAAAAAAAGTGCCTTCTTCCAACTCTCTTTGTTGACATCTATGGTGTACCCCTTCTTCATCATTTACGCCACTGCATACCTCACAATGTTCTGCCACACTCATAAAATACCAATGGCGCTTGCAAATCACTCCACAAACAAATCTCCATCCAAATATTGCATAGCTTTGTGATGAGTATACCATCTGTTTGATAATTTGCCATGGCGACACGTGATGTAAAGCTTTTGGGTATATTGACAAGCCCCTACAGCAATCGGGTCCAAATCGCCCTGAACCTGAAATCCATCGACTATGAGTTCATTGAAGAAAATCTTCATCACAAAAGCGAGTTCCTCCTCAAATCAAACCCTGTGCTCAAGAAAATGCCAGTACTTATCCATGGAGATAAGCCAATCTGCGAGTCCCTTCTCATTGTCCAGTACATCGATGAAGCCTGGACTAAAGGCCCCTCCATCCTCCCTTCTGATCCCTACGATCGCGCCACTGCTCGCTTTTGGGCAGCCTATATTGATGATAAGGTACTCCTGATATTTACCCACCACCTGTTTGATAAAATTCACTTCTGTATTTGGGTTGTGTTTTAACATAGTTCAAATGGTTGCAGTGGTACCCATTATTCAGGGAGCTTAGGTTGGAAAGGGAGGAGGGGAAGGCCGCGGTGATAGAGAAAATAGTTGAAGGGCTGGTGTTGTTGGAGGAAGTGTTTGGCAAAGGGAAAGCTTTCTTTGGTGGGGATAGTGTTGGATTCCTTGATATTGCTCTGGGTTGCTACTTGGGGTGGCTGAGGGTGGTAGAGACAACGGTTGAGGTGAAGCTGCTTACTGAAGCCAAGACACCGGAGTTGTTGGGATGGGCTGAGAGGTTTTGTGCAAATGATGCTGTTAAAGATGTACTACCAGAGCCTGCCAAGCTCATAGAGTTTCGTAGGATGCGTCTAGCCAGAGAAAATGTTCCTGCTGCTACAAGATAAGGTCTATGATTGATCAGAAAACAGAGTGCAATAGTGTATAACTATGGCAGTCTGTTTGTTGGAAAATGATCTCTCCGTATCTTTATTTTCTTTTTCCTTATCATAGTTGTTTGTAGTCCACCAATTACAAGAGTGCCATAACCTTACCACCAGATTGTCGCTGTACAGCCATCTCTAATGTTCAAAAATCACCCCATGTCTTAGTTACTTAAGTACTTGTCACTCAAGTGTTTCAATTTATAACAAAAATGAATAAAATTGAACAACAATCTAGAAGGTCTATATTGTTATTAATTCAGTCCACATATAGTTTGACAAAAAATAGAATGAATAATTTAGAATGGATAAGTTTTATATTTTTTTTATAATTTTTTATTTTAAGATCGATCCTATTAATTATCCTAACAGTTCAACCTTTGACTTTGTCTAGGAGTGTCAAATGTGTGGATTGGGTCATTTTATGTCGGATTGATTTCGAGTTTGTGTCAAAAATCTCAAAACTCGAATCTAACATGGTTAATAATCGTGTTGAGAATTGTAAATATTAACCTGACCTAACTATTAAACGGGTTACCTGAACCCGATCTATTTGATACATTTAATAAACATTTTGTTTTCAGGTTAACACACATAAGATGATATGTTTAACCTATTTAATACACATAAAATAGGTCTGTTTAACACATATAACACAGACCAATTGAACACACATAACTAAAATGGTTCCACAACGTCAGCTTTGTATTTATTTTGGATTTGACTCACCTTCATTAATTAGATACCTTGAACCTGTAATTGATGATATATTTAAAACACGTTTTATAGATTGTCATTTCAATGAATTAGTTTTTTCACCATTAGGGGGAGACAATAAAAGGCCTAGAGAACAACATAAACTCACTTGAAATGTTCCATCTTTATCTCATTTTGATCCCTGAACAAATCAATGTGAACTGGAAGTTCAAATGATCATTCATTTGAAAGGAATTACGAATAATTTACTTGATGCATTCACCGACACAAATAAAATAACAAAGTCACATGTGTCAATTGCAAATGCACTAGTAAGAATTGATGTCCCTATAGGACAATGTGGTATCACAACTACAAATGAGTCTAAGATACGCCTAAAGCGTGGTAGACTTGTTAGTGCAAAAGATATTGTCCCTAGGAAAATAAAAGGGAAAGAGAGAATAAATAAGGAAGTTAATGCTCCTGAAAAGAATAACAAGTCAGAAGTTTGTATCCCTAAAGAGAGTCATTCCGACAAAATAATTACCTCTAGTAGAGACTCAATTAACTCCTTAAAAATCCCAAATATCTCTGGAAGAGACTCAGATACCTGAGAATGGTGAGATCTATATAAACTATGTGCATAATAGAAAAAGATGGGATTGAAATATTATTGTGGATGACATATTTTTATTTACTGTTGCTATTGGTATTTTAAGAAATGGTGAGGAGCCTGAACCAAAAACTGTCAATGAATGTCGACATAGAAATAATTGGCCAAAATGAAAAGAAGCAATTCAAACAAAGTTAAGCTCACTAACAAAACACAATGTATTTGAACATGTAGGCCAAACACCATAAGGTATTGAATCCGTTGGATATAAATGAGTGTTCGTGAGAAAACAAAATGAGAAAAATGAAATTGTACAGTATAAGACACGACTTGTGGCATAGGGTTTCTCACAGAGACATGATATTGATTATGATAAGACCTATTCTCCCATAATAGATGCTCTCACTTTCAAAGTTTTGATAGGTCTTGCAGTCTCTAAAAGAATGGATATGCGTTTAATGGACGTCATCATTGCGTATTTATATGGCTCATTAAATAATAAGATATACATGAAAATTCCTAAAAGATTCAAAATGCTAGAAGCATATAACTTAGAGCTTCGAAGGTTATATTCCATTAAACTTCAATGATCGTTGTATGGATTAAAACTATTAGGATGGATGTGGTATAATCGTCTTAGTGAATATCTCTTGAAAGAGGGATATGCCAATGATTTGATATGTTCATGTATTTTTATTAAAAGATCTAACAGTGGATTTTCTATTATTGTTATATATGTTGATGATTTAAATTTAGTAGGCATTCCAGAAGAACTCACAAAAGTTGCCAACTATTTAAAAAGTGAGTTTGAGATGAAAGATCTTGGACAAACAAAATTTTGTCTTGGTCTACAGATTGAACATTTATCCACTAGAGTTTTTGTGCATCAATCAACATACACAGAAAAGATCTTAAAACAATTCTATATGGATAAATCACATCCGTTGAGTTCACCAATGATCGTCAGATCATTAGATATAAAAAATAATCCATTTCGCCCTCAAGAAGAAGGTGAAACACTTCTTGGTCCAAAGGCACTATATCTCAGTGCAATTGGTGCACTAATTTATTTAACAAACTGTACGAGGCCAGACATATTATTTGCAGATAACTTACTGGTAAGGTACAACTCAGCACCAACTTGAAGACATTTGAATGAAAGCAAGCATGTATTACGATATCTCCGTGGGACAGTGGACATGGAGTTATTTTACACAAATAACCAAACAGTTAGTTGGATGCGGATGCTGGTTATCATTCTGATCCACACAAGGTTCGATCACAAACTGGATATGTGTTCACTTATGGTGGAACAACTATATCATGAAAATCAGTTAAGCAAACAATGGTTGCTACATCATCCAATCACTCTGAAATACTAGTCATCCATGAAGCAAGTCAAGAATGTATTTGTCAAAGATCTATGATCCAACATATTCAAGAGCAAAGTGGACTATCTTCAATCAAAGGCATCCCAACAGTATTGTACAAGGATAATGCAACTTGTATCACACAGCTTAAGGAATGATATATCAAGGATGACAGAACAAAACATATATCACCAAAATTCTTTTACACACATGAGCTGGAGAAGAACGGTGATATTAATGTTCAACATATTCGTTCAACTGAAAATCTGGTAGATTTGTTCACTAATGCACTCTCATCGACTACATTCCAGATATTGGTGAACCAAATTGAAATGCAGCGTCTCAAAACTCTATCAAGCTGAACAATCATCATTTTGAATGGATGCCTTCAACAGGGGGACACTTGTTTTTTTTTTTTTTTTTCTTTCGCTAAGGTTTTTTCCATTGATTTTTACTTAGCAAGGTTTTTAACGAGAGGTAGTGCTTAAGATCGTAACGATTTTATCAAAATCAGATTTTTTATCCTAGTGTTATATAAATAGTCATCCAATGGAGAGTTTTGTAAATGCTGTTAATATGAATGACTATTATACATAAATAGTAGCAGATAATATTTGGACATGACCATACAATGCAGAAATATTAACTACATTTAATGGGTACGATAGTCTTCTATCTTTCTACCAAGAAGACTTTTTGTATTGCCTATAAATAAGCCTAGCCTTTTTGAATGAAGAACACACAGATGATTTATTTGTTCCCATTCCTCTTTTACTTTCAATATTGTTTTTCTAGCTCTTAATTTGTTTGAATTAGTTATTTACACCTCCATAAATCTGCTTGTTTTACGATAAAAGTGTAATTTATCTTTTTAATATATGTGCTTGCGTGTACTATATAGCAATGTTTTGTGTGTTTGCCTCATATTAATTGAAAAAGTATACCAGTTTGTATTTGTTTGTCTAATTCCATGTCTCAATGTTCAAATGTGCCCACATCTTGTGCGTCATAGCGTATCTCACTATGTTCTGCCCATTCTCATAAACAACAAAGGTTTGACCAGTTCACTCCACATATCTCCATCAACATATTGCATAGTTTTGTGTTCAGAATTTCTGATTACCACCTGCTTGATAATTTGCCATGGCGACAAGTGATGTAAAGCTTCTCGGTGCAGCACCAAGCCCCTATGTCAATCGGGTCCAAGTCGCCCTCAACTTGAAGTCCATTGACTATGAGTTGATTGAAGAAAATGTAATTGCCAAAAGCGAACTCCTCCTTAAATCTAACCCCGTGCACAAGAAAATCCCAGTTTTTATTCATGGCAGCAAGCCCATCTGCGAGTCCGTTGTCATCGTCCAGTACATTGATGAGGTCTTTACGAATGGTTCTTCGATCTTCCCTTCTGATCCCTACGAGCGTGCCACTGCTCGTTTCTGGGCAGCCTATATTGACAATAAGGTACTTCTCATATCAAGTTAGCGCCGTTAATGAGTCGAGTTGAAGTTGGTGTTGTATCTAAATCATGTTGTGTTAAAATTCACTTTATTTGTACTCATTTCGTTTATAATCATGGAGATTCTTGCCTCCATAAGTGTATAAACTGTGCTTAGGTGTTTGTGTGCGTTACTTATTTAACAGGTTTGGCGAGTTCATTTGGCTGAGTTCACTTGGTTAATATTCGTATTCGTTGTTTTTTTTCTTGATTTTGTATGACATGTGCATTTTCATACCAAAATTGTTAGATCTATCTTTATTAAAAATTTTTTTTTCTTAAAATAGAAATTTCAATTATGTATTGCGATCTTATTTTGACATAGTTCAAATGTTTGCAGTGGTTTCCATTATTCAGGGAGCTTTGGACGGCAAGGGAGGAGGCAGCGAGGCCCGCAGTGGTAGATAAAATAGTTGAAGGGCTGGTGTTGTTGGAGGAAGTGTTTGGCAAAGGTGGCAAAGGGAAAGCTTTCTTTGGTAGGGATAGTATTGGGTACCTTGATATTGTCCTGGGTTGCTACTTGGGGTGGCTGTGGGTGTTAGAGATAACGGCTGAGGTGAAGCTGCTTATTGAAACCAAGACACCGGAGTTGTTGGCATGGGCTGAGAGGTTTTGTGCAAATGATGCTGTTAAAGATGTATTACCAGAACCTGCGAAGCTCATAGAGATTCTTAGGATTTGTAAGGCGAGAGAAATTGTGGCTGCTGCTGCTGCAAATAAGGTCTATAGTTGATCAGAAAACAAGAAAAAATATTGGGGGTAACCATTACACCATGTCAGCAGTAGCAAATGAGTCCCATTAAAACTCATAACCACTCTAGCCATTTTATACATAACCAACTCTATGATAGAAAATGAATCCTATTTTACTACTTTTGTTATTTTCTTATTGGAGGGTTACACCCAATATTTACTCAGAAAGCAGAGTGCAATGTCTATGGCAGCCTGCTTGTTGGAAGATGATCTCCCTGTATCTTTATTTTCTCTTTCCTTTTCATGGCTGTTTGTAGTCCACCAAATACCAATTACTGGAGTGTGGCTTTCCATAACCTCTTCACCAAGATTGTAGCAGTACAGCCATCTCTAATACGAAACCCCCTCTTTCGTTTTTATTTGTTTTTTGAGTTATTAAAAAGCACCAAATTACTGCTTGAATAATATAGATAATGGATAGAATCACAAAAAATGAAGGGTTAAATCCATTTTACCTGCACTTGGTTTGATCATTTAGAAATTCAACAACTATCGTTCAAAAATCACCGCATAACCTCATTGTGCTTTTAGACTAAGGTGCTACAATTAGAGCTTATAATTGAACGAGTCCAAACGAGCTCGAGCTGAGTTTGTTGAGTTTGGCTGATTTAAAAAATGAGCCAAGTTTGAACGAATGAAGTTCAAGTATTTACATATAAATAAATCGATTCCGTCGAATTCAAGTCAAGCATGTCAAGTTCGTCTTTCAAACGAATTTAAAAAATTATTCAAATTTAGGCTTGTCGAGCTTGAACGAGCCCAAAAAAACTGAATTTGAGTTGAGTTTGATTATCGCCCTAACTATTATTATGAATTCCATCCAAAATATAAATAGCCAGGACACAAACACCACGTGTCCCAAGCCACAAATGTTAATTTTTTTTTTATTGAAATTATATCACTTCGCAAATCTGTAACTCAAAAACTAAAAAGTTTAAATTTCTGGTTTTTATTAAAATTTATTGTCAAAAAATACATAATAATCACTTGTTTGTTGCTACAATATTAATGATTATTATGCATTTTTTTATAATAAATTTTAACTCACAAATATTTAAACATTTTAGTTTTGAACTAATGATATGCCATTCCAAAAAAACCAAATGATTTGTGAAGTGATATAATTTTAATAAAAAAATTTACATTTGTGGTTAGTATAATTTTATTGGATCTCGTCAATTTCTACGTCTCAGCAAATTAAATTTAATTTTTAAATCTCAATAACATTACTCTATAATAAATATTCAAATTAAATTCCTAAGTTGCAATCTAGTAAAATTGCTCACTTAATAGTTAATAAGTTCAACTTAAAGAATAAAATACCAGATTTAATTTTATTTTTATACCTCCAAGTTTGCTCCGTTACTCTATCCGTTAACTTTGAGTCATGTGGGCCAGCCGAGTTTGTGTGTGGCTGAGCGCGCAACATTTACGTAGGTACACACTACAAACTACGTGTGTCAATTCAAGCCATATTGTGTGTAATATACATAAAAAAAAAATGAGATAATAAGATGTGACTATCTTTTTCAAAATTTATTTGATTTTAAATATTACTTTCAAACTTATTCTCCTTTAAATACTTTTTTTTATCAAATAGTTATCAATAAGAATACATTTTAAAATATTTTTAAATTATTTCTAAAATATATTTCATATATATATTAGTCATAACTCATGCCTGAAGTACGATAAAATATAAAATTCAAACGTTTAAAAAATCGATCTCATTATATTAATTTTTTTTTAAATATATTAACTACAAATTAATTAAATATTAAATGATTAAATATATTATAGAAATGAGTAATATGATATTTTTCGGAATAAATATATAAATGATTAAACATATGATAGTAATAAGTGATGTGATTTGACGTTTGAGTTTGACAAAGGGATGATGAATGAGATAAGTGATTGGTGATGATTTTAAAGGGAAAAATATGATTGAGACAAAATTCAAACACACTTCTGTTTTATTATATAGATATATGAAATTTCAAAATTCAAATGATACACAAATATAAAAAAAAATCTTGAAAGTGTCACATTCAAGTAAGTATGCACTATTTATGGTAGGGATAAAAGGGCTTTTTATGACTTTTTTTTAATATATATATTTCTATTCTAATTATTTTAAAAAATATACTTTTATCCTATTAAATTTTTTAGGAGATATTGGCCTCCCTAAACCCTTAAAAAATTTCTTCATTGTCGAGGAAGTCAAAGTGTAATTTTATCTTTTTATTAGCGTAATCAAGTTTGAAGATACGTTGCAATGTGAATAATTTTAAAAAAAATGTTAATAACCGTTGGATAGATTTATTAAAATCTATCATATTTCATATTATATAAATATATATATATATATATATATACACAATTATGTACCGGTGTTTGTGTGTTTTCCAAGCCAATTGTATCTTTCTTATGTTAATTTAAAGGGTTAATTACATGATATTCTCTTCCAGCTTAGATCATATTTAATTGATTTTCTCTAGTTTTAGTTTTAACAGTTTGTCCCATCAAAGTTTTAATATTTGTCAATTAAGTCAAGTCATTAATTTTAACAATAAAAAATTAAAAAAAAAATCATTTTGTAAGTCACGTGATTTCAAATTTTATGAAGAGATAAGATCACCTTTCTAATCGTTTGTTTTGGAAAGAAGAACAGAGAGTTTTTCGAATTCAAGGTAATTTTTTATTTTTAATAAATTTGAGATCATGTGACTTAATTTTTTATTATTTTTCATTTTCAAAACAAATAATTTGAGTTAATTGAAAAATGTACAAAGTTTGAGGGAGTAATTTGTTGAAATTCAAACAACAAGAAGTTAATTACAATTTAGTCCAAACTTAAAGGGGATATTTTGTAATTAATCCTAATTTAAAAAATGTACCAAGTTTTTGTGTGTTTGGCAAGCCCATTATGACTTTCTTCAACGCCTCCATATTCACATGTCCCCCTTTTACGTCACCGCATAGCTCACTTAAATGTTCTGTCACTCTAATAAATACCCAACGGTTCCAGCACTTATGCTCCACAAATCTCCATCCACATCTTGCATAGCTTCTTCTTCAGAATTCCTGCCTACCACCTGTTTGATAATTTGCCAATGGCGAATAGTGATGTAAGGCTTCTCGGTGCATCCGCAAGCCCCTACGTCAATCGGGCCCAAATCGCCCTCAACGTGAAGTCTATCGACTATGAGTTCATTGCAGAAAATTTATTTGCCAAAAGCGAGCTCCTCCTTAAATCAAACCCTGTGCACAAGAAAGTCCCAGTTCTAATCCATGGCGATAAGCCCATCTGTGAGTCCCTTGTCATCGTCCAGTACATCGATGAGGTCTTTACTAATGGCCCTTCGATCCTCCCTTCTGATCCCTACGAGCGTGCCACTGCTCGTTTCTGGGCAGCCTATCTTGACGATAAGGTACTTCTCATCTCAAATCAGTGCTTTTAACGAGTCGAGTTGAAGTTAGTGTTGTATTTAAATCAGCTAAAATTCACTCCATTTATACTCATTTCGTTTATAATCATAATATTGTTGCCTCTGTAACTTGGTGTAGTGTATACACCAGACGGGTTTGGCGACGTCACTTATTTAATATTCGAATTTGCTATTTTTGTGTTGATTTTGTATGACATGAGCAAGTCACGCCTAAATTGTCAGATCTATCTTTATTGAACTTTTTTCTTATATAAATTTGAGTAAACTATATATATATCTATATAATATAATAGGAGTATGATAAAATTTTATTCTAGTCATATTTTTTTCCTTGAAATCATACCAATTACTTATTTCATCCATTTATCAGACTCAAATGTCAAATAACATCACTTATTTCTATCATATATTTAATCATTTATATATTTATTCCCTAAAAACATCATATCTATTTGTATATATATTTGTAGTTAATATAATGGGATCAATTTTTTGGATTCTCAAATTTTATATTTAATCGTGCCTTCAAGCACGGTTTATGACTAGTATATATATATCATCTTTAAACTATGGTCCTTGCATCAACTAAGCCCTTGAATTTTAGTGTATGTGTTAATTAAATTTCTGAACTCTTTTATTACGACAATTGAGCCGTTATTTCTGCATCTGTTAGAGTGTGCTACACATGTGTCTATATGACATAAAAAGATAAAAAAGACTCAATTGTCACAATTAGGGAATTCAAAAGCTCAATTGATACATACAAAAAAGTTTAGGGGTTAATTGACACAAGAGTTATAGTTTAAGGACTATGGCTTTGTTTGGATGGATTTTTGAGGAGAGTTTGGACCTTTCAAACCCAAACTCCCTTTACAAAGATAGAATTCAACATTAAATCCAATATATATCCATATTTGGTATACAACACATACACGTATAGGACTCACATATATATCATAATTATTAATAACTATTTGTCCTGTAAATAATTATTTTACTTTTGATCAGTCTATTTTATACCCATGTTAAGGGGTACAATTATCTTTTTCATCATTAACCCCTTAACTCATCTTCCCAAACCCACTCACCCCTTAGGTTTGACGAAATTCATGATCATGAGTTAATATTCAGGTCAATTATGGGCCGAATTTGAGAGCCTAGGGTTTCATTTTTAATCCAAACTTGGGGGTTAGGGGTCCTTTGGACTATTTTCCCAAATTTATCTTGTCAAGCCCCTCACACCCCTTACCAAATAGCCTCTATATGTATATTTTACTCAAACCATTTGTGTCACATAAGTGACACACTTTGTCATTTTCCATTATAAAAACTATCAAAGACAAATAAAATGACTAAATTGACACAATTAGAGAGTTCGAAAAATCAATTGACAAAAAAAAATTAAAAAATCAGGGCTTAATGGATACAAGAATCATAATTTAAGAGTTATATATCTAGTTTACTCTAGAAATTTCGATTATGTGTTAGGATTGTGTTTTGACATAATTTGAGTTGTTGTAGTGGTTCCCATTAATTAAGGAGCTTAGGACGGCACAAGGAGAAGAGGCTAAGGCATCATTGATAGAGAAAATAGTTGAAGGGTTGGTGTTGTTAGAGGAAGTGTTTGTCAAAGGCGGTAAAGGGAAGGCTTTCTTTGGCGGTGACAGTATTGGGTTCCTTGACCTTGCTCTGGGCTCTTTCCTGGGGTTGTTGAAGGTAGGAGAGATAATAGCTGAGGTGAAGCTGCTTACTGAAACCAAGACACCAGAGCTGTTGGGTTGGGCTGAAAGGTTTAGTTCAAATGATGTTGTGAAAGGTGTCATACTAGAGCCCGAGAAGCTCATAGAAATTCTTAAGTCGTTTCAAGCAGCCAGGGCAAAAGCTGCAGCTTCAAATTAACTTCAATGGCGGATCAAAAACAGAGTGCAATAATAATATGATTTTGGGAGCCTACTTGTGGAAGATGATCTCTGTGTGTGTCTGAATTTTCTGAGTCTATTTCATTGTTGTCGGTGGCCATTAAACTTAGATGTTGTTGTCCTCATTAATAGAGCGTGGCATATACCACAAACCTTATCTTGTATCTTGTATCTTGTATCTTGTAGCATTGCAGCATCTATATTAATAAGAGAATAGTTTTTGCAATAAAAAAGGGATCGATCACTCTTTGCCTCTGTCACATTCTCACTTTACCACTTGAAGCTATTCAGTCCTTTATATTTTGAACGGAAAACATGTATACATTGGAATTTGATGATGCTTAAAGTAAATCCCAAGTGTTAGCTTAGAAGTTCAGCTCAGACCGGAAGGTCAGTCATATTAACTGAGGTCAGAGGGCAAGGGTTGAATGTCATTTGAGGCAAGGCAACGGCTGGATAACCACGAGAGGTTCTTGAAGCGTTAGGAAGCTATAATCAAGACACCTAATCTCAACCAACCAAGATCTTCTCCTAGAAATAAGGAGAACCTCACGAAATAAGGGCAAGAATCTTGGCCAAGATCTCACTGAATAGGAACAACCCTATAAATACAATGTAACGCCCCCAAAGAAGGGTAGAGGACCCTAGAGGCAAAAATTAGCAATTTTACTCCGATAATCATCATTATTGAAAGGCAAGGAACAAAAGTCTCTATTAAAGAGTGGATTAGCCGAGCTCTCGAGCTGGTGAACCACTATACTTCTTCTGTGTTAATCCTCCCAGCCCCTAGAAAAATATTTCTCTTTATCACACCACCATCACTGCAAAGCATAATAACGACTCATTACTCATATAATTCGGTTTACACCATCAGTTTGGCGCCGTTTGTGGGAAAGACTGTTCCTGTTACAAATAAATCTGATTTTTCAGTGACTGATGGTATTAACGCGAAACATGAGCCGAAGTCAGACCAATCCTCTATGGATGCAAGATTAACAGGAAGCCACAAATAGCATACAGCCTGAATATGCGCAAGAAGCAGATCCCCCCATGGGGAATCTTTCCATGAATAATGAAATGGAGGCCCTTCGTCTTGTCAATGAACGTCTGATAAAACAGAACGAAGAGCTCTTAAAGCTCCTACAACTCCCACAGGAGGCGCGACTGGTCCAAGGAGGCCAAAATAATCCACCACCAAGGGAGCCACCACATCTCGACCCCCTCAAAGAAGTTAATGAGGTGGGAGAAAATAGTCAAATCTTAGGGCAAGAATCTCGCCTACCCCCTAGGGATGGTTACAACGAGAAAGTGCAAAGTCAATATAAGGAAGGGGAGAAGAGCAACTTCTTCCCTTATCAACAGGAGAGAAGAGAACATCACTGGGAGCAACGTTTCAAAGACATTTAGCAAGAGCTCAATCAGATAAAAGAGGCAGTGAAGAGCAAGGTCCCAGTCACTATGGACGTCTTGGTACAGCAAACCGAACCCCCATTCACTGTTGGGGTGCTGCACTTCCCTCTCCCACATAAATTCAGAATGTCGCAGGTAGATGCTTTCGATGGGACAAAGGATCCCGTGGATCACCTCAACACCTACAAAAACCAAATGGAGTTGTATGGATATCAAGATCCAGTGAGATGCAGAGTCTTTGCTATCACCCTGAAGGGCTCAGCCTTAACATGGTTCAATAGACTTCCCCCAGCCTCGATCTCCTCTTTTAAAGGGCTGTCAATCTCGTTTGTGTCCCACTTCATTGGAGCTCGGACCTATAGGAAATCGAGCTATCATTTGTTAAATGTGAAATAGGGTCCTAATGAGAACCTACGGTCTTATGTCCAACGGTTCAACTCAGAATCCTTGAAGGTGGATGTCCCGGATGAAATTTTTTTTATTACAGCCTTCATAGCAGGTTTGGGAGTTCAGTCAAAAGATCTGATGTTTTTCATCTCAAAGAACCCCCAGGCTAGTATGGCGGAGGTGCTCGTTAAAGCAGAAAAGTACATCAAATGGTGAGAAAGCGCTCCTCTCCAAGGCCAGGAGCTCTTCGTCGAGAAAAAAGAAAGGGAAGGAAGAAAAGAAGACAGAACGAAATCCCAGAAAGGAAAGAGAGCGAGGCAGGTCTCCAAGAAGAGATAGAGAGCGTTCCTCGAAGATAAGAGGTAATGTCAGGGATCACCTCGGCCTTCCACAACCAGAGCTATAGCCGAGGTATGAACCCCGACAACTCACTCCTCTGACTGCTACAGTATCTCAGATACTATATGAGGTGCAACATGAGAAGTTTTTAAGGCGGCCACCTCGGATGAAAGCAGACCTAGCAAAAAGGGATCCTACGAAATATTGTGACTTCCACAGAGACCATGGACATCACACCGACGACTATATCCAATTGAAGAAAAAAATAGAATTTCTAATCCAACGAGGCTAGCTGCGGCGCTATATGGCCAAAGGTAGTCAAAATTGAGCTCTACCACCTCCACCCCCTCAGCGTCAAACGCCAGAGCCACACCAGTAATCTATGGGGGAGATTAGAGTGATATTTGGAGGATTTGCTGGAGGAGGAGGGTCCAGCCAGTGTTATTTAAGGCGTAAAGCGAACCGAAGCGACCAAGGCTCCTAACGCCTAGGCGAGAAGCGAGAAGCGAAGCGACACGCTTTACCGAAGCAAAGCAAACACTTAAAAAAATATATATATTTTAGTTTAATTACTTCTAAACAATCTAAGTTCTAATTTTATATATACTAAATATTTAAATGCAAGTAAAACCATAAACATTTAAATTAAAAAAAACACTAATAATATCTCAAATCTTAATAACAGTCATAACTTAAACATTTAAATTCAAACAAATACTAACAATTGTATACATTTTCATATTGACAGGGTAGGACAACAAAAAAAGCAGAATCAGGACAACAGCAGAATTAGCAACAAAAAAAAAAAGAAGCAGAATGACAATTCAAAAAAATAAAAGCAACACAGGACAGCAAAATCGAAGCAGCAACATAATCAACAAAAAAAAAATAGAAGCAGAATGAGCTAAAAAAAAAACAGAAGCACAATGATCATGACAGGAGCAGAATCAATTGTAAACAATTTCATATGTAATTATATACTGAATAAAAAAAAGCAGAACAGAGGCACATTTCACATGTACTAAAATAATTAAACATGGTATAAGCATAGACCACTTTTTGGTACCATTTGTATATATATAAGAAAAGGGAAAAATATAACCAAGACATATCAGAGACACTTCTTTGTAGAAGAATTTATTATTTACCCTCATTTCTGATACTCCTGCTTTATTTTTTTTATCATAATTGTCATGCAGTGTAGTCGTCTGACTCCCACATCCCACAAATATTCTAAATGAATTCAGCAACACAAGGAAAAAAAAAGAATATGTTTTGTTCGAAATATTGTTTATTAGAAAAAAAAAAAATAGACCAGCAATAGTCTAAAAAAAAAGTCATTAGTGATTAAAAAATAAAAGAGACTACTAACCTGTAATCAGAAAAAAAAAAAAAAAAGTGAAGCAGAATCGCTTTTTATAATAAAGCGTTCGCTTTTTTCGCTTCTTCGCTTTTTCGCTTTTTCTCGCTTTTTTCTCGCTTTGCTCACGTTCGCTTCGCCTGGGGTCCTCCAGGCGAGATAAGCTCGCCTCGCCTCGCTTCTCGCCTAGGCGAGCTTTTCAAAACACTGGGTCCAGCTCTGCCAGAAAGGCCCACTTGCGAAAAATTAGAGCCATCGTGTTTTAATTGACAATGGCAGCTTGACAGACATTATTTTTGCTTCTGCATTCGACAAAATGGATATAGGAAGAGAAAAGCTTAAACCAGTAAGTGCCCACCTATTGGGATTCTCAAGAGAAAGGGTGCTGCCACTAGGGTCAATCCAACTCATCTTGATCTTAGGTGACCCACCCTGTCAAACTACAACAACTGTGAAATTCCTAGTGGTTGATGCACCTTCAGCATACAATATGCTCCTTGGAAGACCCTCGTTCAATTCTATAAGGGCTATTCCCTCTACCTTTCACCTTGTAGTGAAGTTTCCAATAGAAAATGGAGTTGGAGTAGTCCGAGGAGACCAGCGCGTAGCACGGGAATGCTATATGACATCCATGAGAAGTAAGGAGGTTGAGAGCATCCAATTGGATGAGCTTGACATGAGGGATAAACTTGAGACCAGGCCAACACCATCGGAAGAGCTGGAACCTGTTCAAATGGACGAGGAGTCAGAGCATCTTGTTTACGTTGGATCTAAGCTGAGCAAGGAAATCAAAGATCTCCTTATCCAATTCCTAAAAAAGAACAACAAAGTTTTTAGAAGGAAGCAAGAGGACATGAAGGGGGTTGATCCCTCTGTCATCACTCACAAGCTCAGCGTGAATCCAGCCTGCAAGCCCGTTAAACAGAAGAGAAGGAGCTTTGCCCCGGAGCGTCAAAAAGCCATCAACGAAGAGGTTAGTAAGCTCCTTCACGCAAAAGTCATTCGAGAGGTGGATTACCCAGTCTGGCTAGCCAACGTAGTCTTAGTCAAAAAGACAATTGGCAAATGACGTCTTTGCATTGACTTTACAGACCTCAACCGTGCTTGCCCAAAAGACAGTTTTTCTTTACCCCAGATAGATTTGATTGTAGACGCCACTGCGGGACATGAGCTCCTCAGTTTCATGGATGCCTTCTCTGGGTATAATCAGATCAGGATGGATCTCAGTGACCAAGAGAAGACCTCATTCATAACTGAGCAGGGGACATACTACTATCAAGTGATACCTTTCGGATTAAAAAATGCAGGAGCCACTTACCAGTGCCTGGTGAATAAGATGTTTCAAAAATAGATTGGGACCTTCATGGAGGTCTGTATTGACGACATGCTAGTCAAGTCATTGAGGGCAGAGCTCCACATTGGACACCTAGCAGAGTCATTTCAAGTCTTGAGAGAATATAAGATGAAGCTCAACCAAGCTAAGTGTGCCTTTGGGGTGTCGACAGAAAATTTGTTGGGATTCATAGTTAATAGTAGAGGGATAGAGGCTAACCCAGAAAAGGTAAAAGTAGTGTTGGATATGCAACTTCCCTCCAACACGAGGGAAATACAGCGTTTAACCAGAAGAATAGCTGTCCTGAGTCGCTTCGTTTTCAGATCAAGTGACAAGTGTTAGCCCTTCTTTCAAGTCTTAAAGAAAGCCTTTCAATGGGATGCTCGGTGTGAAGAAGCCTTCAAAGCATTGAAAGAATACTTGAGCTCCCCACCTGTCTTATTAAGTCCGTTAGAAGGAGAAGTACTTATCCTTTACCTGGCTATCTCGGAGTTCTCAACCAGCGCCCCGCTAGTAAGGGAGAAGGACAGAGCTTAGGAACCAGTTCACTATTGCAGCCGAGCTCTAAGGGGGCAGAAGAAAGATATCCGAAAATGAAAAAACTTATTTTAGTCTTAGTAACAACTGTCAGGAGACTTAGACCCTATTTTCAGGCTCACACTATCGAAGTTTCAACAGATCAACTTATGAAGCAGGTGATGCACAAGCCAAAATCTTCGGGGAGACTAGTTAAATGGGTCATTGAACTTAGTGAGTTTGATATCAGGTACAAGCCAAGGACAGCCATTAAAGGGCAGATATTGGCAGATTTTATTGTAGAATTCACAACTGGAATACCTGTAGACACAGCGCAGTTAGTACCTGACCTCCTTACGTGGAAACTTTCGGTAGATGGAGCTGTTAATGCTCAGGGTAGCGGAGCTGGTTTGATTTTGACATCCTCCGATGAAATAGATGTTGAATACGTACTGAGATTTGGATTCAAAGCTTCAAACAATGAAGCCGAATATGAGGTAGTCATAGCAGGGCTCAGCTTAGCTCATTCAATGGAAGCCGAGCAACTGGAGATCTGCAGTGACTCATAACTCATGGTGAAACAGATAGAGGGTGCTTACGAGGCTAAGAGTGAGAAGATGACCCTTTATTTTAGAAAAATGCAAGAATTAATCAAGAAATTTGTGCAAGTAAAGATCAGACATGTCCCTAGAACTGAAAATTCGAGAGCAGACGTTTTGGTGAGGTTGGCAACAGCTTCACAAGAAAATTTGGACAGGTTGATTTTCGTGGAGCATCTGGCGCAACCATTTGTTAGTGTTGAAGATGAAGAAGTGCTCCCTATACAGAATCTACCAAGCTGGATGGACCCCATCTTGGAGTATCTCCAATAGGGAGCCCTGTCAGAAGACCCCAAGGAGGCTGCAAAGCTGAGAACCAAGTCAGTCAGATTTTCCATTTTGCAGGGAAGCTTGTATAAGCGATGTTTTTCAACTTCACTCCTTAAATGTGTGGGAGATGAAGACGTCAACTACATACTCAGAGAAATCCACGGGAGAGTTTGTGGCAATCATATTGGGGCACGAGCTCTGGCTGGAAAGACTCTAAGGCAAGGGTGTTATTGGCCCATTTTGCTCAAAGATGCAACAAATCTGGTCAGGAAATGTAAGGCTTGCCAGATGCATGCCAACATCCTTTACTGCCCACCAGAGTTCCTGACCTCAGTAATAAGTCATTGGCCATTCCAATAATGGGGTCTAGACATACTAGGGTCTCTTCCCACTGGTGTAGGACAATGCAAATTCGTCATTATAAGGGTGAATTACTTTACCAAGTGGGCAGAGGTAGAGCCTTTGACAACCATAACAGAATAAAAAGTTCAGAATTTTTCTTGAAAATCCATAATCTATCGATTTGAGATTCCCAGAGCAGTTGTGTCAAACAATGGCAAGCAGTTCAACAACCCAAAGTTCAAAAACTTCTGTGCCGAACTCGGAATAAGGAATTATTTTTTTGTCCCAGCTCATCCTCAGTCTAATGGACAAGCAGAAGTCACCATCAGGACTATAAAGTCCACCCTGAAGACCAAATTGAAAAGTCTGAAGAGCAAATGGGTAGAACACCTCCCAAAAATACTATGGGCTTATAGGACAATCATTAGGTCAGCAACACAAGAGACTTCATTTGCTTTGGCTTTCGGTTCTGAGGCAGTGGCGCTTGTCAAAGTTGGGCTCCCTTCATTTAGAACGGAATTAGCAAATGAAGAAAACAATAATAATTCCCTTTTGCTAAGTTTGGATCTGTTGGAAGAAAAGAAGGAGGTAACACTGAACAACATAAGAAACTATCAAAGGAAAACAGCTAGGTATTACGACAGGAAGGTCAAGCATAGGAGTTTCAAGATCGAAGATCTGGTGCTGAGGAAGCTTCTGCTAGCAAGAAAGGATCCCATTCATGGGAAATTGGGCCCTAATGGGAAAGTCCGTACATAGTCTCTCGAGTAATTAGATCGGAAAATTATGAGTTACAAACGGAAGAAGGGAAAGTCCTGCCCCATTCATGGAATGCAGAACATCTTAGAAAATTTTTTCAGTAAGTTTATCTTGTATTATGAACCACTGTTTAAAAAAAAAATAATAGTAATTCTGTGATTCATCTATTCTTAAGAGCATTCTAAAAAAAAAAAAAAGAGTTTTAGAGCTCACGACAAGCTCATCAGTTCGTAAAAAGAGCCTTGGAGCTTATGAACGAACTCATCAGTTCGTAAAAAGAGCCCTCGAGCTCATGAACAAACTCATCAGTTCCTAAAAAGAGCCATGGAGCTCGCGATGAACTCATTACTTCATAAAAAGAGCCTTTGAGCTCGCGATGAACTCATTAGTTCATAAAAAGAGCTCGGGAGTTCGCGATGAATTCATTAGTTCAGAAGAAGAGCTCCAAAGCTTGGGATGAGCTTACTAATTCATACAAAGAATGATGAAATCATTGGTCAATGCAAATATGAGAAAATTGAGGTTTCCAGAACATCTGTAGTTACAAGGGTACAATCAAAGCAAAATTCTTAGTCGTCTCTCCAACTCAGTGACCCTCTCCTTTAGACGAAGGTTCTCCTCTTTCAGTTCATCCCTTTGTTTCTCAACTGATGACAGAATATCCATCAGCTTTTGCCCAGCAGTGAAGAACAGAACTTCCCCCAGGCCAGAGTCGGAGGTAGGAGAGGAAGAGCCATCCCTTTTACGCCTCTTCGAAGGAGCTCCAGTGTCTCTGCTTTTATTAGACTCTGAACAAAAAGAGTCTGGCTCAGGAAAAAAAAGAAAGTCTCACTCAACTGCAGCAGCACTAAACAAGAACAGATTGTCTGGTGTCATGAGCTAAAAAAAAGACATAGGCTCAGCTTGGGTCGTTAGTTCCACCCTCATCAATTCGAGTAAGTCCAGATCAGGAACGCCTGCACACCAAGAAACAAGCTAAGCAGAGAACATCATAAAAATTTGATCCTAACAGAGAGATCTTTATAACTTTTACCTGGGTAAGAATAACTCTTCTAGGACCGAGGGACTCTGCATTCTCTAGTGCCCACCTCGGGAGACCTCCTTGAGTCACTTGAAACAAAAAAGAAGCACTGAACCCATCCCGAAGGAGGGAGGGGAGATCAAATACTAAATGACGAAGCCGAAAACCTTTCCACTGGAAGTGGACGAAGCATGGAACTTCATCCTCCTCAAGGGTAAAAAAATGGAGAAACTCGGCAACTGTAGGAAATTCGCTATTACCTCGTAGACACCAAATGAGGAAGAAACTAGTCATTATAGCCCATCCCATGGGTGAAAGATGAGAGGGACATAAGCCAATATAAGCCAAAATAAATCCAATAGAAGGATGAATGAGAAGGCACAGATCTAACTCCAAAGCTGCTTAAAAAAAGCACGCCTTTCCAAGAGGAAGGTAATTACAGGGTTCATCGGAGCTTGGAGCACGTAGAGGTAACTCTAAATCAAGAAAGAATTTCTTCCTTATCCTCTCTAAATCGAAGGATATCACCACTGAGGGAACAAAGTACCGAGTATACCACATCCACTCAACCCCAAAGGAGTTTCGCTCTTGAAATAGAGCACAAAAGGAGACAGACATAGTGGATTCAGGCGAAAAGAGAAGAGAAGGAAATATAAGGCGTTAAGCCCTCAAGAATAACAAAGGGATACCCGTAAGGAAGTAATAGCCAGTACTTATAGAAATCTTTTGAAGACCGCAGATTTTTAGGAAGTTGTTAATTACACAAAATCCTAAGTCGGTGAGTCTCTAGGTTTCCAAATTAAGGAAGTAGAAACTATTTTGGTAAGAAGGTCACGCATTAAAGGCAGGCATCAACGACACCCCGGAATAAAACAAGCAAACCTCTAAGGAGGGGTCCAGAGCATAAAGAAAAGGTCAAAACAAATCCTGGCACGTCGGAGAGGTCAGCGAGTCAGAAATAAGAAAATCGATGCACCAAGGCAGTTGCACCTAAGCATGCTCTTCTAGGTTGTCACCTTACCAATGGTACATGACAGTTCAGGAGCTCAGAACATCGGCATAAGAGGATAGAGCGTGATAGTATACTCTCCACCTCGCTTAATCAGAACGGCTGAACTCACAAAATAGGGAAGAAAACCTGACCAATGGCTACACATGCACATATCCTATAAGGCTTGCCAAAAGGACCCCACAAACCGGGTCGGTGGTTATTTAGCCCTAACACAAATTAGCACCTAGCCGGTCTGCTGCACATGGAAAGGATGAACCCTCACCTTGGGACAAGAGGGAAAGGTCTACCTGTTTTCAGTATGATAAATCCTAACCCTTAGGTTAGTCACACCAAGGCAATAGTTTGACCTAGGATCCTGTTTGTATGTCAAGGCCAGCTATGCAGGTCAGCATACGAGAACCCCCCCTAAGGGTAAGACGTCAGATACTCATTGTCTTGTATATCAAACAGCAAAAAGCTAGACTAACCATGCAAACTTCCTAACCATTTGAGAGGAGTTGGAGAAGAGTTGCATATGAGAGGTTACACTCCAATACAAATGAGATACAACTATAAGTTCATAAGTTTTTAAAAAAAAAAAAAGAGAGAGAAGACATGTTTTATGTCCTAAGTCTTTGAGGATAAAGTGAGGTCAGAGCTCTGGTAGTTAGTTGCTGGAGCTGGGCCAGAAGTAGGCTCAGAAGTTGGAAGTTCAGCTCCGTACATCAGTAGTTATTCCTAACTTCTTCTCTTCAAAGGGTTCTGAACGACCCTTTGAAGTAAGGGGAGGAGGAGAGTTGAGGAATATCATATTTGATAAATGATGAATATAAACCAACAAGTTGGAAAGCAAATGGAAAGGAGAGCTATAAGCTGCAAATTGAACACAAAATGTTACAATTCTAACATTTTTGTTTCAAATTCCGTTTTAAAATGTTACAATTCTGAGATAATTAGCCCAAAGCTACAAGTAAAAATTTTTCTACATCCCAACATCTTAAGTTCTGAATGGAAGAGTAGGCGAAGGGCCTAGCAGTGCAGCAGCCAAAGTCTCAGCAAAAGAAATTGAAGAAGGGCTCCCTAGCTCAACAAGCAACCTCTCTGGCACATCAACAGTCGAAGTTTCATAAGGGCCAAGAATAGACAAAGAGGCAGGGACCTCAGATTCAACTAAGGCTCTTTTGGCCAGCTCAGTGGGGAGGGAAGAAGCAGGCTCAGCAGCCAGGGAAGTAGAGATGTCTAAGGAGGCAGAAGCATTTTGAGCTGAAGTCCCAACTAGAGAAATGAGCCCTCCAGAGTCTTTGGGCACATCTTTAGAAACAGGAGGAACAGGAGCATCATCCTCTTCTTCATCAGACCCCTCGGCCTCTTCCTCAAGGGGAATTGAAAAGTCAAAGTCTAGCTCAGGGTAAGTCCTTTTAGCTATACCCTGGAAAACAATCTACCATTTTTCCCACCTGTTGAGAACGTCATCTTCTAGCTGGGCAATCAGTTTATCCATTTTTCGGATGGTAGTGTCTCGCACCTCCAGCACCTCTCTGACAGCCCCTAACTCCTCCCTGACAATATCATTGGCCTCCGCTAGCACTTTGTACTCCCTCTCCATGTTCCTAAAGGAAGTCAGAGCATCAAGGGACTTCTGGCTCTCCTCGATCTAGTCATCGATTTTTGACCAGAGGTCTTCCTTAGTCTTGCTGAGCTCTTCTTGTCTGGACTTGGCAAAGGAAGACTGCTGCTCCACTTGCTCTTGCAACTCCTTTACTTGGACTTTAAGGTCATTATTCTCAAATGTCAGGTTGGCACACTTCAGCTCAAAAGCTTTGGAAGCATTAGCCGACCTCTCCAGGACTTGGATTCGCTTTAACAAGCTGCTTATTTGAATGGTGGTCTGAAGACAAACATGAATGATTAGTGTAAAGGGAAGAGCGCAGGACAACCAAAAAAAAGAGGGGAGAATTAGACAAATTAGAATCTCACCGAGATACAGCTATACAGCGCAATGGAAACACAGGTTCCCAAGGGTACAGAAGTAGCCGCATCAATGTCAGATTCTGGGATAATGGAGGTAATGACCTCTGCAGCACATTTCATATCGGTAATAAGAGAATTCTCAGACTTCGAGAAAACCCTTTTGCCTGTCATGAGAGGTTGTGAGGTCTCCTTGATTGATGTAGAAGCAGCGCGACTAGGGAAAGTGCGAGCAGTCTCCAGGGCCTCTCAACTTCAGATGCAGAAGGGGAGGACTGGTCTCTCCTAAGAGCATCTTCAGTGGCAGGTCGGGTCCCTTGGGGGGGAAGGAAGTCCTGAGGTTGTTGAAGCATGTAGGGGGGATGGTGGAGCCTTTTGGATAGAGGCAGAGGTAGGGGAAGTACCCATTCTCTGAACCTTAGCTCGAACGACTGGGCTCCCACCAGAACTGCCCTCAGCCTTGCGCTTGGTACCACCCTTGTTTTTCTTCTTTAATAGCTCTACCATAGCTTAGAGCATCTCAGGGGTAGGCTTCATTGTAGAAAACCCTAGGAGATTTAACTTAAGCTGGTTAGTTGAAAGGAAAAAGAAAGGGTGGAGAACAATGAAACCAAATAAGGGAAAGAGCATTACCTTCTACGTCCTCAGGTCGGATAACGGAAAGAGGGATTGGAGGAGGACCGAATCCCTGCCTTTCTAATTCCCAAGGCTTGAGGAGCTCAGAGTACCTCTCTGGATTACACTTAGCCAACTTCAACTTCACCCGCTTGTCCTCGGTGCTGAGTTCAGGTCGAATGCCTAAAAAAGGGGGAACACCAAAGATGCAGAGGTCAGGAAAGCAACTCATAAATCTTCATAGCGCAGCTCAGTCTGGAAAGAACTCAACTAAATTATCTGGGGCTGACCAAGCTCGAGGAATCTCAAGAGTGTTTGTTTTATCAGCAGGGTTGTATTCCCAATTGACACCCCCAATGAAAAAGAAATTCTTTTTCCAGTCTTTGTGAGAACTCGGGAGGTGTGTGATGATCTGCCTAGACGAGGTCCGCCTAAAAACATATAGGAAGCCCTCAGTTGAGGTAAGCTTGACATTGAAAAGGTCCATAAGTAGAGAAATAGTGGGAGTCCCAAGCTCATGCTTCTTAAAGAAAACTAAAAGACCCACTAAAACACCCCAAAAGTTAGGAGAAAGCTGAACAGGGCAGACATTGAGATGCTGCAGAACATTTTTGATGAAGGGATGCAAAGGAAAATGAAGGTCATTCTCGAAAGCAGCCACAAAGAAACAAACTTTTTTGTGCACTTGGGCAACGTATGGGGTGAGTTTATCCGAACACTAGGGTTGAACATCAGGGGGGAAACCAAAACGAATATTAAGAGCTTCCATGAGAATAGGATCCACCTCACTGGGACCCACGAGCTCAGCATGCCTGAAGGAAGTCCCCATACCTGCCGCACTATCAGAAATCCCAACCTCACTCACCTTGCCCTTACCCTTGTCAGCATTAGGAAGTATATGAGAGGAAGATAAGGGGAGTTCCTTGTAGTCCACCTCGGTATCGATAGCCTCAACACCGGGGAAGTTGTCAATCTCATCACTTACATCCCCTAAGTCAGAATCTCTCTCGGCAGACCTATCGCCTAGGAGGGAAACAGAGGAGGAGTTGCTCTAGAAGAAGCAGACATGATTGGTAAAGAGAAAGGCAAATCGAAAGAGTTATAAAAAAGGAGGAAGACTAACTAAATACCCCCTAATAATCCTAGGATCAGCACTGTACCTCCTAACAGTAAGAATTCGCATAATGGAGTTTCAATCCACAAAGCGGGGAAGAGGAGATAGGCAACGATCGCAATTCCAAAAGAAAAAGAATCGAAATATCCAGAAAAATAATGGCCACCTCAAAGTCGAGGGATCTAGAGTGAGGAAAGGCAAGAGAAAGAGAAAGGGGCAGAAGAAAGTGTACCTAGACAAGGAAGGGAGCAACAAATAGCAGCCAAAGAACAAAATTGGAGGAAAAGAGCAAAGCAAGGCTTCGAGTTGAACCCAAAAAGCACAATTTTGAACATAGAATAAGAGAATCGCGTAGAGGAAAGCCCATAAATTGCAGAGAGAAAGAGCAGGAGACAAAGGTGAACACCGTAGAAGATGAACAGAGAGTTCTGAGCGATTTTTGAGCAGTCGTTTGAGCATTTAAAGCTTGAGTAACATGGGCAGAAACATGCGCGGGAATCGAGAAAGCCATGATTGCTATAAACCGTCAAAGAGCCCCCCCCCCCAACGTGCATCTCACATGCGGACTAAGGTCAGATAGGTGCAAGCCTGGTCCAATGCGAAAACAGCTCAGCCCATGCCCAAGTGAGCTTGGGCTAAGGGCTGGGGGGCAACTAATGATGCCTAAAGTAAATCCCAAGTGTTAGCTCAGGAGTTCAGTTCAGACCGGGAGGTCAGTCATATTAACTGAGGTTAGAGGGCAAGGGTTGAATGTCATTTAAGGCAAGGCAACGGCTGGATAACCACGAGAGGTTCCTAAAGCGTTAGGAAGCTATAATCAAGACACCTAATCTCAACCAACCAAGATCTTCTCCTAAAAATAAGGAGAACCCCACGAAATAAGGGCAAGAATCTCGGCCAAGATCCCACTGAATAGGGAACAGCTCTATAAATATTATGTAACGCCCCCAAAGAAGGGCAAAAGACCCTAGAGGCAAAAACTAGCAATTTTACTTCGGTAATCATCATTATTGAAAGGCAAGGAGCAAGAGTCTCCATTAAAAAGTGGATTAGCCGAGCTCCCGAGCTGGTGAACCACTATACTTTTTCTGTGTTAATCCTCCCAGCCCCTAGAAAAATGTTTATTTCATTATCACACCACTATCACTGCAAAGCATAATAACGACTCATTACTTATACAATTCGGTTTACACCATCAGAATCAAATAAAACAAAACTATATAGTTCATGGATAAAGTTAGATAAGTTTTCATCAAATTTGTAACAGCTAATGTTAGTCAATGATACAATGTAAATCTGAAAAATTTCTAATGAACAAATGCAGGACCCAACTAACCCTTTGACAACCTTTACCCAAATTTTTAAAAAAAAAGAGTAAAAAATTTGATTTGGTATAAACATTTTCAATGGAGAAATTCAAATTTAAATGAGGACAAATTCAAATTTAAATAAATGTAAAATATGATAACTGAATCTTTAAAGAAAGGTATCTCGCTTGATATGAGTAAAAAAATGATTTTTCTATGCTTTGATATGAGTATGAGTCTAACATTAAAGAAGGTTTTTAAAATTTTTTATTCAAATTTAAATTTGATTTTAAAAAAGAGTAAGAATTGGAGATGCGCGTAGGGGTGATTTAGTAGTCAAATTTGCCTTCTTGCAAATAAAAAGTCTTAGATTCGATACTCCTCATACTCCATAAAGACCAGTCACCCTTGTTCGTCAGAAGACATGGTCTTAAATTAGTTCGAATTACGATCACTAGCTCAAGGTTCAAGTGAATAGTTGACATAAGTCTCGACGCGAGCCAAAAAAAAAAATGTAGGACCCAACTTGCTGGATACACGCCAATTAAATACCAAACGATCTTGCTTTTAAATTGATCTCCTGCCCGCTACACACTTTCAAACACGGGTTAGAAAATAGACTTTTTATAGGCAGAGTTGCACAAACTCATTGGAAATTTATGCATTTGTATAACTTTTCAATTTTGATTGGCTGCACGTAAAAAATTTAGTTCCCGCGCGTTATTACTGATTCATGATTGTGCATCTCCATCCAAATTGTGCATCTCTTTGTGTTCATCGTACCTGAGTACCACCTCTTTCATAATTTGCCATGGCGAAAGGTGATGTGAAGCTTGTGGGTTCCTGGCCAAGCCCCTACGTCAATCGGGTCCAGGTCGCCCTCAACGTGAAGTCCATCGACTATGAGTTCATTGAAGAAAATCTTGCAGCCAAAAGCAATTCCCTCCTTAAATCAAACCCTGTTCAAAAGAAAATTCCTGTTCTTATCCATGCCGATAAGCCCATCTGCGAGTCCCTTATTATTATCCAGTACATCGATGAGGTCTGGACTAATGGCCCCTCCTTCCTCCCTTCTGATCCGTACGACTGCGCCACTGCTCGCTTCTGGGCAACCTTTATTGATGATGAGGCAGTCCTCCTCATCTTTAGCTAGTGTTGGCAATTAGTTGGATTGTGTCGGGTTTGTGCCTTGTTTAAATTGGGTCGTGACACAATTTGTTCCTCTCATATTTAACTCTTTTATAGTCGTCTATAATCAGGTTTACGGGTTCACCTGGTTATTATCAGCACTTGTCAATTCTGTATCAATTTCATATGATTGATGGGTTGCGTTTCGAATCATATCTATGTAATGTCTCCAGAGAAACTTCAATTGACTGTGTTTTGACATGATTTAAATGGTTGCAGTGGTTTCCGTTAATCGGGGAACTTAGGACGGCACAAGGGGAGGAGGCAAAGGCTGCAGTGATAGAGAGAATAGTTGAAGGGTTATTGTTGTTGGAGCAAGTGTTTGACAATTGTGGCAAAGGGAAGGTTTTCTTCGGTGGTGATAGTATTGGGTACCTTGATATTGCTTTGGGTTGCTTCTTGGGGTGGCTGAGGGTGGCAGAAATTACAGCTGATGTGAAGCTGCTGAGTGAAAGCAAGACACCAAAGTTGTTGGGATGGGCTGAGAGGTTTTATTCAAATGATGCTGTTAAAGATGTAGTACCAGAGGCTGAGAAGCTTATAGAAGCTCTAAGATATAAGCAGGCAGGGGAAAAGCTCCAGCTTTAAATTTACGTCTATGGCGGTCAGAAATCTAGCGCAATAATGTATATATTTTTGCTGCCTGCTTGTGGAAGATGATCTCTCTGAGTCTCTACTAGAGGAGTGAGGTATCCCACAACCTTATCTCGGAGAGTTTAGTATTACATCCATCAATTATAAGAAATGTGTTTTGTTGTAGTTAAAGAAATACCAACTTGGTGCTTGAATAATTGACATAATCCATGGATGAAAGCTCCTCCCCCAAATTAGCATGCTTATGATCAGATCTATAATCTTTAACTACGTATGGTAGCCTTTTTCTTATGAAACGTGTTATCTTTATATCCCTTTTTTTTTATTGCTTTAATTTGTCTTGTCCTGCTTTCGACTGACTACTTGAGTTGTAGTCCAGCAGCGCTAAGAGTGAGTTGGATTATTGATCCTGAGTAGCTGTTTTAATTGAGTGGAGTTTATCGAACTTAAATATGTTTAGATTTGATATTGTCGTGATCGACAGAGCTCGACCTTAAAACTTAGTTTCTTGCTCAAGCTTTGAGTTGAAAACTTGAAATTCAAGTATAATTTGCTAAAATTAAGCTCTAAATAGTCTATCAAGATTAAATTGTTGTTTCTTAAGTGATTCGGATTTGGATTATGAGTATGAAGCTATGACAAATATTCTGGTCAGAATCAAATTCGATTCTTAATTCAAATTAAGATGATCAAAACCCTGAGTTAAGAACATTTTGTTATTGGGCCGAACAAATATTTTAGACCATTTGAGCTAGAGGCAGTAGGGTTCTAAAGTAGTCTTTCTAGTTTGTCTACAGCCCCAGGCCAACCATCTCACTTTTATATGGGCTTTAGGTAGAGTCTGGCAACTGAGAACAGTATGTAGGAGCCGTGTGTGTGAATCTGTTTAGACTGATGGTGTCAAACTAGATATGGCCCGCCGAAATTTGCCCTCGATCATTATTTTTATTTTATTTTTTTAGAAAAAAGACATGGCCCGCCAAGTTCAATTTTAAAAGGAGCAATCAACATAGGCTTGGATGATGGAGCTATCAATCTTAATAATTGATGAAGGATGAAGATAAAGTGAAATTCTTTCAAGGATTTTGTCTTTAAAGTTTTGTTAAAAAAATCCCTTTATAATTACTATGTTTGAGGAGTTCTAGAAATAAAGTTTTATTATTGATGGAAAATAATCTATATGGATAGTAACTTGACATGATACACACTACCCAATGTTTCTGAGAGCTCAAAATCTTATATATGTGTGTGTGTGTGTGTGTAGCTATATAGCTTACTAACAAGTAGATGCAACTTAATTTCAGAATCTTTGAATTGCTGCTACCAGAGGAGATGGTCATATGGGTAAGTTGGTAACCACAGTTCCAAGGGTTCTGTAAGCTTTTTTGAGGTTTTGGAGCGAAGGGGGGAATAATATGGAAAGTGGATATGATAATTGCTCTACTTTTGATAATGATGGTGAGTTCATTGGTTGACTAGAAGATGCTCTTGTTGATTATAGGTAAATCTCTTTACATATATGCAAAGACAAAATACGGTTACTCATTTATAATATTTCGTAAAATTTAAGTTTGGGATTTGTTAAATCAACTGATTATCTTTGCAAGCTTTTTTGGAATTGAATGCGAGAGATCTAGGAAGATTAGGGTCCTTTTTAATTTGTGTTTCAAAAAATAATATTCGAAAGTTATTTCTAAAAAGAGTTTTGGAAAACTTTTTTTAGCATTTTTTTGTGTCACAAAATTAGTTTGGTTATATTATGATTTCAAAAACAATTTCACGAAATATAAAACATTAAAATTTATTTACACAGTAACTCAAAAAATAATGAAAATAAAAATATGGTGGACGTGGTGGTGGTGATGGAAGTGTGTTGGTGGCGGCGGTGGAAGTGTGCTGTTGATGGAAAGGTGGTGGTAGAAGTGTGGTGGTGATGGAAATATGGTGGTACTGGTGGTATTTTTTAAATTCTGAAAATGTTTTCAAAAATACACAACACAGTTATAACTTAATTTTAATTTTTATTCTTAATTTTTTTTAAAAAAAATAAACCGACTAAATAACTTTTAATCTAGAAATTATTTTCGAAAATAAAAAATAATTTTTGAGATGCAAATCATGCATAACCAGGATAACTCCGTAAATAGCTCATGATCTTTTACAGCTTTTAATGGGGTTCTTCTTTGTTGGACTGAGAAAATGGTGCGCCGTGTGCTTCTGACGAAGTTCGTTCATGGAGATTAGTTTGAACTTTGAACTCTGTCAGGACTCTCCTAGACCAAGCCAGAAGCCAAATTACAAAAAAAAAAAGAGTCAAACTTCTAGAGAGAGAAGAGAAGACGATGCAGAGGATATTTCCCCCACGCGCAATCAGAGAGCTAATGCCCTCATCCACCGCGTCAGCATTTCACTTACCTCTCTCCACTCCTACTTTCACTCTCCACAACCGCAGAATGCTCCACTCCCGACCAAATGCATTTTCTACATATTAAAATTGTGTCGTATAATCTTCGGATCCTGACATTCTAGATTCGGTATTCATGTAGTTTTTTTGTTTGAACTTAAAATATAAATTATAAAAATATTTGATGTATGATATTTAGCAAATTTAAATGTATTGAATAGATGTCGCGTGATATAAATTGAAGAAAGACAAAAAATGATTAGTTACAATCATATTCGAAAAAAAAAAACTAAATAGAAGCTATTAGTCAGATAATTCTCGATGAAAACAAAATTATCGAAAGCAAAGGCTATAAAAGGTATATAGTGGAGACGATGTATAATATATTCAAACTCCCACAAGAACCACGATCTGGATATTTTTAGGAATAGTTTAGAAAACAATTACTTCTACAATTAAGACTATTAATCCAATTTTTTCTGTTAATAAAGTCCTTTCCATTGAATTAATAAGAAATTTTCTTTTATTAGTTCCATATACTATTTGATTATCCGTTAAATTTCATCTAAGAAAGTTATGAAATAAAATAGTTGAACCTATCATAAACAATCGTTTAAAAACTGTCTGTCGATTGGGTGTTATACAAAAAAACCACACCCCTAAACACTAGTCTAATAAAAAAAAAAAATTATCGCATGAGATATCTATTTATCTCTCCAAATGGTATTTTACACATCCATGTGATTTGTGTGGTTACTTGAGTGTTTATAAGTACTACAATGGACGACTCACAATGAATGAAATCAATAATGGACATGATACCATATCTTATTGTCATATATGAACTATTTTCTCACTATTAACAGTCCTCCCCACTTAATAAATTTCTTATTATTGGCAGCAGTCTCATTTATAAGGGACAATATTAATCTTATTTCTCTTTTTTACTACAACATTCCTATTTTTTTTCCTTTATTTATTCATTTTACAACACTCTTATTTCAAGAACAGTTACACATGGGGATGATAATCGAGTCCATACACTTAGATTTGACTCATTTTGGCTTCGATTTGTTCTTAAAATGAGTCGAATTTGAATAATTTTTTAAACTTGACACGAGAAAGCAAAACTTGATTTGTTTATATGTAAAATAATTAGCTAATTGGATTCAGCTTAGCTTAAACTCTTGAACAACCTTTTAGAATTATTTTAAAAAATGAACTCGATAGATTCCACTTAAATTCTCAAAACTTGGCTCAATTACCAACTTTTACTATGCAAAATATTTGGGTTTTTTTTTTCTTTGGTCAAGAAAAATAGTTGGGTTAAAAGAGGAGTATTGGCATGAGTGGCCACTAATTAAACTCCCAGACAATAATTAAAAAAAAAAAAGATTTAGTACAATTTGTACAATCTTTAAACGCGTGGATTATGATTTGGACCATGATGCCCACCTCGAAGTTTTATGGTCAACCACATTTATCTTCGCATTATGCCATCTTGGTCCTCCATGGACATTTTATTCACACCTATATAGTCACCATTTTTTTCATTTTCAACGGGTCAAGAATGTTTATGAGAGTTTATACGTAACTTAACTAAATTTTTTTAAAATTAAAAATTATATTTTTAATCTAATTTGGTGACATTATCTAATAACATAATAGATCATAGTCATTATATAACCCTAAGCTTTTCAAACCCCGCTTATTTTCTATTTATTTATTTATAGACACCAAAACATGACCATATATATGGTGTAAAATCAACTACCAATTATACTGCTAGATATTTGTTTCTTCTTTATTATCATCTCATTGCTTACTACCCCCCCTTCTCATTTTCTCTTCTCTCTCTCTCTCTCTCTCTCTCTACACACGCGCACACACACACGGGGTAAGAAAACAAATACCATGGACAAGGCCCTCTTTTATTCCTTAGACCTTTTGTATTAAACTAGACTTAAATAATCTTATACTATCTGATTCAATCTCTCTCTCTCTTTCTCTCTAATCACCTAAAGTTTATACTGATTGGTTATGGAGTTCTTCAATAAGGCCAAGGCTGTCAAACTTCGAAGCCATCTTGACAAGTACCTAGTCGCCGACGATAACCAAGAAACAGTCCGGCAGAGCCGAAACAGCACGTCACGTAAATCTCGGTGGATCGTCGAGTTCGTCGATAGCAACAGCCACGTTATCCGTCTCAAAAGCTGTCATGGCCGATACCTCACCGCCTCCAAAGAGCCTTTCCTTCTAGGCATGACCGGAAACAAGGTAATTCAAACAGTTCCGGCGAAGACGAAGGACATGTCGATCGAGTGGCAGCCAATACGAGATGGGTTTCAGGTGAAACTTAGGGCTTTTTGTGGGACTTATTTACGTGGAAACGGAGGTCCACCGCCGTGGAGGAACTCGATGACCCATGATAGCCCTCATGGTGGTTCAACACATAGTTGGATTTTGTGGCACTTGGAGACAGTGGATGTGCCGGAAAATGAAACGTTGACGGATTATTTGTCGCTGATTTCGAGTTTTTCTTCTGTTTCCGGTGAACTTTCCGGTTTGGATTTGGGTTCGCCGGTGTCAACAGAGTCTAACGACTCCTCTTGGTCGTTTACGAAAAAGGTAAGTTCTCCACACTTGTTCTTGTTCAGTTGTTCCTGTAGATTTTTTTTTTTTTTAATTTTATTTTAAAATTATTAGAAAGACTTTACGTACGATACCCCCTTTAATAGCAAAATAAAGTAAAGAGTTATTTGATTTGTGCAGATTGAGTTAATTTTGGTTTACTTTACCGAGGCTAAGACTGTAAAGTATGTCAAAATTTTGGGGTCCAAATAAAGCTTCTAAAATCATGGGCAGTGGAATATAATTTCACTAAATTTCGAGGGAGGTGTGAACGTAATTTCCTCATAATAATTCCCTTGTTTTTTATTGGTTTGCCCTCTCCATGAAAATGACGATTTGGCCCCATGAACCATGGCAAATCACACCAATATCATAATTAAGTAAAGAGAAAATTTTGTATTGCTCTAATAGTAGAGCAAAAAAGAAAAATAAGTAAACTCTTAGAGAAATATGAAGAATGAAAATTAATTAAATGATACTATAGGATAAGGTAATCCAAACTTAAAGAATGAGATCCTCTTTAATACACTTTCTCTTCACATTTCTTTTTAGAGGATTATCTATCATAAATTTTAAGTAAAATTTATAGTATATTAGTGGTGTTTTTTATTCATTAATACCAAATGATTTGGTCATAACAAAATAGAGAAATAAAAATATTAGAGGGAACTATTTTTACCATATGTTATTGAAATTTAATTTGTTTATATAATTTATTAACTTAATTGAACTTTTTTTTTTTTTTGATTATTGCAATCAAGAGTATTCAAATCAATTTATAGCATTTTTTTCCTTAGCTAATTTTCTACTTAATCAGATCAAAAACAAATTATTCTATAAATTTTTTTTGATCAAGGGGACTATAGAATACGTTACGACAATTTTAACAAAGATTGCTTCATGCATGCGTCAGCTAAACCCGTAAACCTTGTGTTGTGTCCCTTTTTCTGTTACTACTTTTTAAAGCAAAACCGTGTTGTATGAGCCAAACGCCATTAACGAGTGACCTATGAAAAACACACAAACCTCAAATCTCACATCATCTATTTATCTTGTCCGAAACGACCTCACAGAGTCCACCTCATTTGCTCAATTTACATTTGCTTTTTCTCAAAAACTCATCAAAACGCGTTGCTTTTCCTTTTTGTTAACTCAAAAAGTCAAAGAAGAGCCCTCTGAACTCACGGACTGCAATGGATCTCTTCCACAACGCCACAGCTGTGCGCCTCCGCAGCCACCATGACAAGTACTTAACCGCCGAGGAAGATGAAGAATCAATTACCCAAGACCGGAACGGCTCCTCCAAGAACGCACGTTGGGCTGTTGAGTTCGTTGAAAATTCGGATACAATGTTAATCCGCCTCAAGAGCTGCTACAACAAGTACCTCACCGCTTCAAACCATCCTTTTCTTCTCGGCATGACTGGCCGGAAAGTGATTCAGACCCTTCCTAGCCGGCTCGACTCTTCCGTCGAGTGGGAACCCATCAAAGAAGGTAATTGTGTGAGGCTTAAAACTCGGTACGGCCAGTTCCTCCGTGCCAATGGTGGTCTACCGCCGTGGAGAAACTCAGTGACCCATGATATTCCTCACCGCACTGCTACTCAAGATTGGATCCTCTGGGAAGTTGATGTGGTTGAAATTCTTGTTCAGTCCCCTTTGCCGAAATTGGTTCCTCATTCAGATTCGTTTGCCTCAGAATCAAGCTCTCCTTCAACTCATTCTACCAAGTCTGCTAGTTTTTCCAGATACGAGGTTTGATTTCAGTTCCCAAAATTGCTGATTATAGATTTTCTTTGTTGTTTGGCAGCTCTATGAAATTCATACCCATGTTTTGGAATTTGAATTGGAGGACAGAAAACCCAAATTTTCAAAATTTGAAGTAATGCAGCTTTCGATTCTAATTCCTGGGCATGAATTTCATGCTGACAGAGTATAAATATTTAGTTGTGTAATTATGGGTTTTGATTACTGTTTGGCAGCTCTATCAAGTCCATACCCATGTTTTGGAATTCGAATTGGAGGGAAGAAAAATGAGTTCTTAGTATAGGGACTGATACAGATTTCCATTCTAATTCCAAGGCATAACTTCATACTGCCAAACGCAGTAGAAATGTTCAGATTGTGTTATTTTGGGTTTTGATTTTGTATTTTTTGTTGTTCTTTTTTGAATGCAGTTGGGTGATTCTATTATTGATTCGCCGCCTAAAGTGGGGGATGGTAGGACTATATATTATAATGTTGCAGATGAATTTGGGGTTGTGGATGAGGGGGTTGAAGGGCTTCGTGTTACGTTTAAGGGGAATGGGGTTGAGGAATTGACCAGGAGGTTGGAGGAAGAAACAGGGCTTGATAACATTGTTGTGTGCTCGCGTAGTCCATTGAATGGGAAGCTTTATCCCCTTCGATTGCAGCTTCCTCCGAAAAATGTGACTATGCATGTTGTTGTGGTTCAATCTTCTTCAAGAGGTGAGCTTTTGCTTTGAGCTTCTATGATAATTTGTTGTCTCTGTGATACTTGTGTTGGTTGTGTTACATGGGATGCATTTGTATTGACAATTCATTTGTGGTTATCGTGATTAATTTAAAAACTTGAATGATAGCAGCAGGTCAATTATGCTGCATGATGATATTGTAGCCGTGAACTTATTACTGGGTTTTTGAACTTTTTGTTGGTAAAGAAATTGAATGTCATTGGTAGGAAAGTGTAGTGCTATTACAAGAAAGAGGAAAGAATAGGAACAAACCCTCTTACGAAGAATTTCAAAGCACAAAAAGATTTACTTTGTAACTTTGGCTTTTTATTTTTTATGTTCTCTATTGTACTGTCACATCTGGGCCCTGGTGGTGTTATTATTCAATCTAATGACTAGGGGTCCCAGCATTTCGGCCTTCTGAGTTTAATAGAGGGGAAACTTGGTTAATCTTTCTATCAGCTTTTGACATGTTCATTGTTCTTTTTGCAGCTTAACCTTTGAGGAGAGAAGTATAATGGAGTTCATATATTCGTATATGATAAATGTCCTGGAAAAAGAGAGATGTGAATCAAGTTTACCCTAGATGGTTACATGTGTCATCCATATTTTTCAATTAATAATTTACAAGAAGCAGTATGCATCTTTAAGCAAACTAGCATAGACCCGATAAGCGTGATGGAATGCACTACTGTCCTGGGGTATAAATTACAAGGGTGCTAATTGGGGGAATATAGTAGGCGTTGTGCATTCAAGTGATCATATCTAGGAATTTAGGAGCATGCTTACGCAGTTTTTTATCACCTATAGATCACTTTTGGCCATATTGATAAAGGATCGTGAATTCCTAATTAAATGGATAGAAGCATTTGATCGTTCAGTTTAATTTTTGTGTGACCTAATGGTTGGTAATTAGATCATTTTTTGTATTGATTTGTGTTGCTTTTCAAGGATGATGGAGGCTGGAAGTAATTATTTTTAATCTTATAAATTGCCTTCTGCTTCATAATGATTGCCAGCTTTCTGCTTGGTTAGGCTTGTGTGAGCTTCAATTTGCTCCTTGTTGAAGTAGTGTTTCTTGAAGTATTTTAAACTTGGAAGAACAATCACTGAAGAACCTCTCAACTCATTTACAATTCATTTTCTGTGTTGTGCGCATTTTTTCTGTTCGCATTTATATGTATGACATGATTGCATTATCCAAAATTCTTTTGCTTGGCTTCACCTTCTTTTTTTTGGTGTATCAGTGGCTACAGAATTTGTGAATTCAGTAACACCATTATGACATGCATGGAGAAGACATCTCAGTTTTGCTTACACGACAACCCCACAAGCTGTATGTTTTGTGACATCCTGCTTCTAGCGCTCGTTATGCTTACAGGAAACACCAAGGAATCAGATTGAGAGGCTTGCACTTACTAGTCTCATGGAGGGCTTCCACAACTGATTTTGTTAGAAGTTTCTGGTTTGATCCCCTACCCGTTTATTTTTTTCTCAAGGGACTTGTATAACTGATTACCCTGTAAATCCTTTTGTGAACTTCTAAATTCTATAGACTCAATTGTTGGATCTCTCTCTTTCTCTCTCTCTCTCTCACACACACACACTCTGCTGGTACTGTATGTAAAACCAGGTATTCACATTTGAAGATTCCTAGTTGCTGTGGTTGTATCGATTTCATCTTGCAGAAAATCTTCAACTCTTTAATTGTTCAAATTTCCAAATATTCAGCTCATTGTGACAGCAATGGCTCAGAGAAAATTGGTCAAACAGGCAGCCTGGAGAGAGAAATCAGATAAAACATATACTTGAAGACTGGAATCGTTTGTGGAAATTCTGTACAGAATAATCCAACAACGAGAGAATGATCCAGCGTATGCCATTGCTAATGATGCCCTTCAACATTCTCATTTTTGCAGGAATCTGAGGTTTACAGTGACATTCTAGGGACAAAAGACGACCACATTTCTTGACTTTCTAATTACCTATTGTTCAGAATTCCTATGCTGTCTCACAGCCGTCACTGTTTATGGCGTAGGAAGTGTTAATGCAAGGCAAAAAATCCGAGCAACCATAGTGAAAACAATAAGACCACTTGTGCATCTGCAAGACCAAAAACGATCCTGAAGATTTTCCGTTGTAATCCCTTCCGATGCTTATGTTGGTATACGATAGTGGACAAACTATCAAGTAAGAGAAGGCTCAATCTTGTGTACTTTGGTGAATGAGTAGTGTTACATTTAGACAAGGTTTGCAAGAGGTAATCCATGAGTAAAGGGGTATTGAGTCACTGAATGCTGTCGATTCTGTCGTTATGGATCAAAAATGGGAATAAAACAGACAGAGAAATCAAGCAGCTGTGGTAAAAGGATGTCTCTCTTAGGCCTTTGAAGAAATTTAGAAGCCTAGAGATATCAGAGGTAGGAAACGTAAAAGAAAATAAGACAGAGAAATTTAGAAGCCTAGAGATATCAGAGGTAGGAAACGTAAAAGAAAATAAGACACAGAGGATTACTTGGTTCGGCACGCCTACACTCACGGACCAAACATCCTAACACCTCTGTCGATGGATATTTATTGGTAATTGATTACAGAAGACCAACCCTAAAACAAACTCACTTGTCATTATATATACTTACTCTAACTATTGTGGGTAGTGATGGATCCAAAGAGATCCTATCCTATCTTATCTCCCTAATAGTTAACATCAATTTAAGGGTCACCAAGCTCCAAATCTCTTCAAATTAAAAGTCAAGGGTCCATATACAAGAAGTTTTCCGTACAGATATCGAATCATACATACACCAAGGCATTTTGAAATTCCATCTTACCGTCTTCGACGGGTAAATAAAAAGATTAGTCCTTAAACTATACTTCATATTTAAAAATGGTCTCTGAACTTTTGATTATCTGAATTTAATCCCTCAACTATATAGATCGACGTCAAAGAAGCCTCAGATTATTGCATTCCATTCATCAGCCATATGGAAGAAGATCCATCTTGAAGCTTCCAAACAAACTGCCAAACTGGTAACCCTCATAATTGCAATTCTGTACACTCCACACTTTTCTCAACTTCTTCCCCTTGCAGTATACATGTTGCATTTGCCTACATTCCAACTCCAACTTGCTGGGCCAGAGAGAGAGAGAGAGAGTAAAGAGTATATAGTCAACTCATCCTGGACAGATAGTATACAGTCAACCCATCCATGTTAATTTAGCTTAATGAACTCAACCATCTTGAATCCAAAAGAAATAATTAGGCCTAAGGCTCTCAATTCTAGGTATGACTCGTTATTCCTACGCAAAATTGATACAGAATTAATGAATAATAAATTTGGAAGAAAAACAGATGAACTTGTTAGATCTATTTAATGAATAGGTTGACATGAACTCGGCACCTACTAAATACTATTTTATGCTCAACTTTCACATGATACGACACAAATTCAACAATATATGACATATGAGTTAAATAAATTTGGGTATAAACTCAATACGACACGACTTATTAAAAACCCTACGATGGCCTCAAATAAGATATTTACCGTGACAATAGGCATGGCTCAATAAAGCTATTGTTTAACCAGCTTTGGCAGCTTGTTTGGAAGCTTTCAAAATGGATCTTCCACATGGCTAAAGAAGGGAATGCAATAACTTCAGACTTCTTAGACGATGATCCATCGGACTTTTGCATGGCAGAGACATTGGCTACAGCCTAGCTCCAATCTTCTCTTCTCAATTTGATCTTTGGAAGGGGAGCTTTTTGTTTTTATAGGTTGATGGCAGTAAGAGGGAAGGGAATAAAGGAATACGATTCGATTCCCTGATGGAAAAATAGAAGCACAAGCACCCCTTGAAGTGGTGTGATAATATAGTTTAAGAGCGACATGAATCCCGTGACTCATCCCGTGACGCAATCTTATATCTAAGCTAGTCAATCGTGTCAGATAACACAAATTTGTGTTAAGTCTTATCGGATTCGTGTCAAAAAATATTTTACTCATATTTGATTCTTTTATTAATTCGTGTCTAATGAACCATGTTATATCAAGTTCATATCGTATATGTATTAGGTATAACCGGAATATACACAAGTTGTATCGCATATTTTTTTTTGATTGGTTTCATTCATACCTATTTCGGTTATTAATCGCGTCATTTCGGGTCCATTCGTTTACGAAATAGATAGTTTAAGAAAGATTCAAACCTTCTAATTTCATATCATATTAACGAATCGTGTAATATTTTAACACTCCTACTTATATCACGTGGTAAATTTGAGCTTTGTACTTTTATTATTCTATTCATTCTAAAGTCGCTTTGTCTAGTTCAAAAAACAAAATGTTGTACTATACAGGGTCAAAATATTATGAACAATATTAAAAACGTTGAGGATAAGTAGGCGAGAGTGACGAGAGAAATCCTCTGCAATCCCACATCATTTTGGTCGGGACAAACAAAAATGTTTTGGGTTCATGGGAAGTAGTTTGTGCTGACTCAATTCTACGTTGCTGGGTGAATTATGTGCGATGTGCTTGATAAATTTGAGTTTTGTAGTTAACCCACTGTCATCACTAGTCATACAATATCATTGATTTTGTACTTTATTATATAGATACTGGATCTTATTTCGTTCATTCTTGAGTTTAAAGTATTTGTTTAAATGTAAATACTCAAGAAGTCATCACTACAGTAAGGAATAGTAAATGTCCTTGAACTTTTGGATTCAATATAATTCTCAATCAAATCTTTTGACCCCATATCACAAGTTGATCTCTAAATTCTGCTACCTTTCTAAACCACGTCATCTATGCTATTCTCAAATAAAAAAACAAGTGTACGTATGAGGCTTTCGTCATTGCGAGATTTGGGAAGGGTTAAATGTACGCAATCTTATTCCTTAAAGCATCTCCAACCTTTCTTTTTAAAATAAAGATTCAAAATATATTTTAAATATTACATTCACTACTTTAGCTAACCATTTTTATAAATTCACTCTCAACTTTCACTACACCCAATTTTCACTAACTTCTAATAATTGAAAAGAAGTAAAACATATATATAAAGAGAGATAGAGAGAAAAAAAAGGTAAAGAGAGAATTTAGAGAGTTCAAATGGCTCACCATTTTGGTTAACTAGGAAATAGAGAGTGGAATAGAAAATGAGTTGGAGAGAATTTTTTGTATTTGACTAGCTAAAGCAGTTAAAAGAGAAGAAATAGAGAGTGGGTTGGAGATGCCCTTACAAACTGAGAGACGCTTTCTGCAATTTGAACCTGTAACTTTCGAGTAACAATATAGCAATATTACTATTGTACCAAAATATAGAATCTAAAATTGAAGGGGGACACAATTTCAGAGATGATTATTGGAATTCTATTGCTTTAAGGATAACACAAATATTGTCTTCTATGGACAGGTATGCATGCCAAAAGGTGGATTTGAGGGTAAAGATTACAATACGAGAACTTACTTTTCAACAATCATGAAATTAAGATTCAAACTGTAAAGATACAACTCAATACGGTTGATTAAGATTAAAACTAAAAACTTGGGATCGATCCCTACAAAAATTAACTACTTCAAATCAAGATATATAACTTTTGTAATATGCTCTTTGTTGTCGGAAAATTTTATTTGTTGTCTCTTTATTTTCCTGTTGTCATTCGAAATCGAAGATTGAGAACTGAGCATTGAATTGATGAATCTGACTATTTTGTCAAGCTGCGGAAGCAATGTTGTTGCCAAGCTTAAAATGTTGCTTATTAGTCAATACAAGAGGAAAGCTTTTTAGCGTCGAACGTTCATCCCCAAACTTTTTGCGACGAATTTCGTGGCCAATTTGGTGTTTAGAATTCCGTCTGAATGCGTGTTTGGGCCAACCCTGAGCAATAATAAACCATATGCCAGTCTAGGCCTGGTCCAACCTAGGGCTAGAAGAGCCTAGTCCAAACCCTAGTGTTTCCCTCTGCTATTTTTTTCATGCTTTTGCAGTTAATTGACTTCCCTTCCAGTTAGGAAAGCAAGAACGGTTGGGAGCAAAAACAAACACGCTATTTACTGTACTGGACCTTCAACCAGACATTCTACCTTTATCGACAACTCCAAGATAGATAGCTATATAAGTAAATGCCTGCCTTTGACCATCTGCAAATGTCCTTGTGCAGCATCAGATTCTAGTGTGTTGAAGATGCATTTTGTGAAAAACAACAGAAACATTCGGAAACTAGAATCGAAGCAACATTATCATCTCTTCAACAACGTGCATCAAGCGATCAGAGAGCTACTATAGTTCCTTCAACTCCCCACATTACGTATCCCTTCCCTGAACGTAGCTGGTTATGGAATTCCATCCGACTGCAGACAACCTGGCTTCTAGCATTTTGGCTTTCATCTACTGGTTTACACTCCATCTTATAAGATCAGAAGGCACAACTCCCCCGCCGAGGAGTGTTCTTGACGGATTAGTTACAACACAGTAGCTCCTCATCACAGTCCAATTGTAGAACTCCTTTGGTCTTCATATGAGCATTTTGACGCCACCAGTAAAAAAATGTACAAGGTTCTTTCGATCAGAAAGCGAACTCTAATCACTGAAATCCGGGATTTTCCTTGTAAATGTGAACAAAATCACTGAAATCTGAGCACCATGGTGTGTTACAGCCTCCACCCAACTATTTGTATCCCAGTGGACCATTAGTAAATGTCAAAAAGGAAGAATCGCTAGGGTATGCAGTGACCCTTCTCCAACTCAAAACATTACATTTGAAAGAACAAATTACCAGAGAAAAGAATATAGTAAGCATTTATCCCAACGTATGATTTCATTTACATAGCAGTTTTAGTCTTTTCTTTTTGTTCATAAACCATAAAGACTACTTGACACAGCTAACAACAGCAAATAGTCACCAATAGTCCATGCAGGAACAAGAGCCATTTACAAAATGATGGAACCGAACACGATCTCTTACAATAATCTCCACATTAAAGATTCTGGAAATTAATTTGGTCACATTGTGACAGTCGCTGCATACTCGGAGATTTTTCAATATACGAATTGGCACCCCTGGTTTGAGGTTTAAGAGACCAAAAGCAATTGCAAGTCTCTCACTATGCAGCCTAAGTGAATATTGTTTTCCACTATCAAGTTTATCAACTGTATCTGCTCGGGAAAAGTCAGGAACATACCCCACAAATTGTAATCTTTCTTCAATCACATCCAAAAAATTGTAAATTTCTTTGGTTTGAGGATGCGACACGTCCCCAGCAAAAAATTCATGGATGATACCATCTATCTCCATTGTAGAACACCCAGGCTCTTTTTTAACACCCCTATTGGTCATTAATTTTCTAACCAACCCAACCTCATTCCACCGAGCAGCTGAAGCATAGACTCTGGACAAAAGCACATAAACACCGCTACAATCATCCCCTTCCAACTCAATTATCTGTCGGGCCACTCCTTCACTTAGCTCCACTCCAGCATTCATCTTGCAGCAAGCATCAAGAAGACTCCTCCAGATAGCCGCATCAGGTTTCATTGGCATGTTGGACACAATATCGAGTGCTTCCTCAATTAGCCCAGCTCGAGCATGGAGATCAACCAAGCAGCCATAATGCTCCAATACTGGTCTAATCTTGTATTCAGTGATCATCATATCAAAATACTTCTGACCCTCACCAACCAAACCTCTATGATTACATGCACTTAACACACCAACAAATGTAACAGAATTGGGCATTACTTTTTCATTAACCATGCAATTAAAATACTCAAATGCTGCCTCACCTTGCCCGTGCATGGCAAATCCTAAAATGATTGAATTCCATGAATTCACATCAGGTTTTCGCATCCTCGCAAAAACCTGCCTAGCAATTCCCAATGACCCACATTTGCAATACATATCCACCAAAGAGTTGTTCACTAAAACATCACTACCCACGTTAGGATCACACTTTCTCAAAACATAAGCATGAGCCCACATCCCCAAAGACAAAGCCCCCAACCCAGCACAAGCACCTATAACACTCTGCAACGTATATCCATCCGGTTCAAATAATCTCTGCATCTCAATAAACATTCTTAACGCATCATCATAATCTCCCGATTGAACAAATGCATCAATCATTGCATTCCATGAAACCACACTTCTTTCGGGCATATTCTCAAATACATCTTTTGCGTATTCCAAACACCCACACGAAGCATAGAAATGAATCAAACTGTTATTAATATAAACATCTCCACCCAACCCATGTTTCAAAACATGGGGATGTACTTGTGTTCCTTCTGATATGGCAAACAAGTAAGCACATGCCTTAAGAACAAAGGGAAATGTGTGCTTATCAGGCAAAACGCTTCCTTCGCTTAACATTGCATGAAAAAGTGTAATGGCTCGTTCTTTCTGGTCATTACTATGTGCACAAGCTCTGATTAGAGTGTTCAACATAAAAGAATTAGGGTATTCAATTTGGTGGAAGAGTCGAAAAGTGTAGTTGAGGTCATGTAAGGAAGAGAAATGAAAGACTCGGCTGTACAAAAAGGCGGTGTCTGGGTGGTGGGTCGATGTGGTACGGAGGGTTTGGGCGTGGATTTGTTTGAGCTGAGACATGGATGTACATTGGGTCAAGAGGTGGAGGAGACGGGTGTGGTGGCGGTATGTGGTGGTGGTGGTGGAAATAGTGGTAGATGGTGGGGTTGCAAGAATTATGGTCATGGAATTTGTGAAATATACAGATTCACATACAGCACTGTATCACGCAGCTGAATTTAGAGAATGAAGTCCATTTGCTGTTTCGCTAATCCCTTCAAACCGAAATGTACAGGTTCGAATCCTCGTAGTTACGGCACTCGTTGGTGGGTGGGACTAAACCTTTTGTTTGTGATATTTTAGTAAAATCACTGTTATTTTTTATATGTATCATATAAATAAACTAGCGAAGAACAAAACAGTTATATATACGAAATAATTATAAATATGAAACAGTTACATATATGTGCACGCAGATTTTTGTACAATAAAATAATTGTGAACAGATCTATTTTGTGATGAACTCAGATACGTCGTGGTGATGGATCCGACAACAAGGAATGAGATGAGAGAACCAAAGGGGGCCTAAGGATTGGTGATAAATTGTTCCAGGGGATTCCTAACCTATTCTGATGGGTTGCAAGATGGTCTTGGCATACAACGAAATAAGTTAGAAGGACGTCGGAGTGTTTTTTGACGTATCTCTTCCGACAATCAAGTCAGTTCTTTAAGAGATGAGGAAGAAGAAAACACTATTATGACTTTTGATAGGTGATTTTGCGTACCTTTGCAATGTATTTTTGAGAACTATTTATATCTTCCAAGACTCATCATTGCCTATAGTCTAGGCAATAGGTAACTTTCAGAGATGGGGCAATGTGCCCCCTACTTTTCATGGGGAATGTCCAAATATTGATTGCCGAGCACTTAATGATCTTTCTTCAATGTAGAGACATTAAATGGTTGGATCACTGAGCATTTAATGCTTTTACTCCTCGACTTATCAAGCCATGATAGACATCTTATCAACTGATGATGTATTAAATGTCTGTCTCTATTAGCCGCATATCAGTAGGGGTAGTTCTGCCTTTTTACCCCTTACCTTGTACCCTACGCCACGTGTTTGATTCCCTCTGGTTGAGTGTCCAGTTCAATATGTCACTCCGACTACATTATGCAAAGTGTCCTCACAGTCCCTAGCCTAACTTTATGCAACTTAGTTGTCAGTCACTAGTCTCCTCAGAAGCCGAGGATCTATGGCGAGGTTGAAGAGAGTACCCTCGGGGCCAAGGGGACACGTCTTGGAGCCGAGGAACATGTATCGATGTCGAGTCGGGACTGAGGGGACACGTCTTGGAGTCGAGGGACATATATTGGAGCTAAGTTTAAGTAGGGGGTCTTTGGGGCCGAGGACACGTATTGTTGATCTAAGACTCTTCTAGAAATGTCCCATCAACTGCCCCCAGCCCATTGATCTTCACACGGAAAGGTCATGTGTCGTCGGAAGATAGAAGAGTTTGTAACCATCTCATCATTACTTCAATTGTCAACTGTTTTCTGTCATTTGGAGATCGTGCACGTTGAATGCGCCTTTTCGTGCCTCGTGCACAATGATGGGGCCAGAGGGCCTATATAAACAGAGTCCTTTACCCCCATTTTCACTTTTCGAACTCTCACGTTTCCCTCAGAGATTTAACACCGGAGAACCATTAGAGCTTTAATGCCTGAAGAATCTCAGTCATCCTCTCTAGCAATCATTGGAGTAAAGAAAACTTCACTACATCCTTTCCCTGGCTTTGTTTTGAAGGAGAAAAAGGGTTCCCCAAGTTCAGTCCATTCTTTTCGAGTTTCTGGTGAGTTCTTCGTCTTCTCTTCCTCCTTTTTCACATTTTCGGTGACCTTTCATCTCTTAGACCTCACCTCCTTTTACCTTTTTTGGCAACTGGTCAACATCCACAACCCTTCATCTTAGTTCTAAAACGATTTAGGGTAGTTTCTTAATATTGCCTCCATTCAGGGCTTGGTGCTGACCCCTAGGATTCCTTCTGCAAAAACTTTTCCCAAAACTCCCCCTTCTTTTTACGTAAGAATGCCGAGGAGAGGCGTTCTGTTGCCAAGGACCAAGAGGATGGTACCTCTAGGCTGAGGAAGTGGACCGTAACAGGTGCCCAGTAAATTACAAATTTCAGAGCTCTTTACGACATTCCTCACAGCGTCGGCGTGGATGACTTTGACCCCAGACACCATTGCCATGACGCCAGCGCCAAGGAGGCCATGTCTTTCTACACCATGGCAATTATAGAGGGTGGGATCAGATTCCTCCTCCCTCCATTGCTTCTTCAGTTCCTCTCTAGGTTCCATCTTTAACCAGGGCAGTGTGCCCTCAACACTTTTAGGGTTATCATGGGGTGTTGGAGCTCAACAGACGCCTTGGAGTCAACTTAGGCCTCAAGGATGTCCTTTTCTGTTACTCCTTAATAAGAGTGACTGCCCAGGGGACCTTCTACCTTAAAGCCTGGGATACCTCAATGTATCTGGTCACTCACCTCCCTGACTCTCGACAAGGGTTACAAGGATGACCTGCTGGTCTTTAGTGACGCCTAAGAGAGGGGAGTTGGGCCCAGTACGAATGCTTGTCCTGCCCCAAAGAGTTGCGAAGCACAAGTATGTCAGATTCCCTCCATTCTCTATTTTATAACTTTTGAATACTCTTTTGTACAAAGTGTTAATGACCTTCTTTCTTTTGCGCAGACGTTTTTCGTCAAGAAATTACTCCCTTACCTGGTCATTTGGTGAATTTCAACGATCTCGTCACTGTCTAGGGATATATAGGAGACGGACCCAGCCGAGCAAGTCACATTCTCTTAGGATACACCCCAGGCTACAAGAAATTCTCCCAACTCCCCTAGCACTACGATCCCTTCAGGTGGTCTGAGCTCTTCGAACAGATAGCGAAGCAGGACTTCGAACAAAATTTGGAGGAGGATCCTAATAGGGCCACTGAGGTCGAGGTAGAAGGAGTTGCTAAAAAAGTTGAAGCAGCAGCTAGAGTAAGGGAGCCTCCTACTGTAGTCCAGATCGAGGCCAGCACTTCAGGGAGAGAGGTTTGGCCCCGACTTCGACATTTTGTAGAATTTGGACTAGGAGGACACATTTGAAGCCGCGATGTCGCGCCAACCCCACATTGACTTAAATTTTTTGAATCGGAGGGTTGTTCTAAAGGGCAGGGAAGCGGCAAACAATGTTCCACCACCACCTCCATGGATTGGTTCTAACATTCCCCCTGCACTAGCAAGGACCAGCTCCAGTACTCCCTCTCCAGTGCCTCCAAGGCCCTTTGGTCAAGGTCAGGTCTGCGATCAGGACTCCCAGACTGAGGAGGAGAGAAGAACAAAACAAAGGCACGACGGACAGGGGCCCTCCATTGCCTCAGCAACAACAACAGGAGCCACGACAGCAATAGCAAGATCAACAAACTCCCCCCCTCAGTTACTGCCAGAGTGGTGTCCCCGAGTCCGGGACAGGGACGATAGGGTCATTCGGGTTAATGACTCTGTTCTCCATGATCCTCACGCGGCATACGCCGAGAGCAAGAGTCTGCTTCTTTTTCGAACTAACGTGGAGGAGAACCAGGGGAGGCCCATAAATCAGCTCTTCCGTTCTATCATTCAGACCTCACTAGCAGTAAGCTTTGGACAACTTAAACCCTCAGTCCTTTTTATTTTGAGTGTTTCATCAGCCTGACTTTTCTTTTTCTTTTGCAGAATGCCCAACAAATCTCTGCCATTGTCGAATGCTACCGTGATCAGAGGTAGGGCCTCCACGAGGTTGAGAGGTGGAGAAGTGAGGCCGAGGCATCTCTGGCTGCTGCTCGGGAGGACGTTGCCGCCAGAGACGTTACTCTCTCTTCTCAAGCGGCCCAGATTTCCCAACTCCCTAAGGACAGCGAGGCTGCTAGGTCAGCGCTGAAAAGCTAAGCGCAGCCCTAGAGGACGCCGAGAGAAGGATCATGGAGATGACACAAAAGCTGTCAACTACATAGACCAGGGCAGAGGAGTTAGAACAGACATACTCAACTTTGACATAGGAGTTGGATAGGGGTCAGGCCTAAGGCTGAGGCGACGAAGAAGTCAAAAGAGCAAATACGAGACAAATGCACTGACGACGTCCTAGGAGCCCTTAAGGAGAACAAGAGAGAATTTTTCAACAAGGGTTGGAACGTGGCACTTCAAGAGGCAGGGGTTCCTCTCGGCTCCCCTCTGTTCCAAATGCATGTGTACGTGCCTTCTGCCGAGGTTGCTATCGAAGAGGCTGCAAAAACAAGAAATGTCGCAAACTCTGAAGTCAGAACTTCGGTCCAGGCCAACGATGCTCCTCCTTAAGACCCTCTACCGCTCGAGTTGGCAGTGCCTCCTACTCCCCCTGCTCCTGCTTCCCTAAGTGTAGAGGAGCTCTTCAGCGAGGCTCTTCTTACTGATGTTTGCGAAGTGTTCAGCACTCCGCCCCGATCAGCCTAGACAAGTTTCTTTTTTTTTCTTCCCTTTTTTTTTTGCAAGTCTTTGTAGCCTCGGGGATGCAAAGCCCCGCCTTTTGTAATGAAAGCATCATTTTTTCTATGATATACGCCCTGTCTTGATTAGTGTAGTTCTTGGATAACTTCTGAATTTGCGAAGTGTTGATCATCGGGGCCCAAAGGTGTAGGGTAGAACAAATCCCGAGGAGAAGTCGAACATGAGTCTGGATGGAGGATTCTAGGGTCCTTAGGGCTAAGAACCGGTGAATAAATCACTTTCACTCCGGTTGGTTTCATCTTCTTTGTTGGTTAATCCGAGGGGGTGGGGTATCTATTTGCCCCACTAATATCTAATTTAAAACGCCCGCACCCATGTACTTGTGCAAGCATTCCAATGGTCGAGCCGGTCTCCCGAGGTGTGGCTAGCCAGACATGTGTCCTAGGGATCCTGGACATGATGAGCTTCTAGCGATTCACTTATGCTATGCAAGATCCATATGACGGAGTATCCTTTTTCTAAACTTGCCAATCAATGCCCTTTCCGAAGGGTCATTTTCCATTCAGGAGTCACACTCTTGCATGATAATTGAAAGTTGGGTTTCCCGGTCCTTGGTCACTAGTGTTATGCCTTTTCTAGAAAGGCTTTCCCTGCTTTTTATCGAAAGGAATCCTTGACTCTGCTTCCAGGGTCATGCCCTTTCCAAGAGGCTAGCTCCTGTTCTTATTCAGAAGCAGGAGTCTTGGACTCTATTTCCAAGGCCATGCCTTTTTCAGGAGAACTCACTTGCACAAAGATGAGCTTACATTTATCAGAAATAGTATCTCTTTAGGTTAATTATATTTCAAGGTCGTATTACAGCATTTCCTGCCATGTCTTCTAGTCAGTAAGACCCGGAGCCTCCCACTGACGTGACCTTGTAGAGTCCTTCCCGATTAGGCCCCATTTTTTTGTCTGTTGGATCTCGGGTGTTTGCTACCACCCTTTTGAGCACTAGATCTCCTACTTGAAATTCTCAAAATTTTACTCTCCTGTTGTAAAGTCTGGACACTTTCTCTTAATACTTCGTCAATTTCAACGCAGCCACTTTCCTTTTTTCTTCTGCCAACTCCAAGTCTAAGCTGAGCTGGTGATCGTTGTTCCCAATGTCGAAGGCTTGTATCCTTATGGTGGGGAGACCAACTTCTAATGGGATGACTGTCTCTATCCCATATGTGAGGGCGTAGGGGGTTTCACCCGTGGAGGTCCGCGGGGTGGTCCTGTATGTCCAGAGGACATTTAGGAGCTCATCCACTCACCTCCCCTTAGCTTTTTCTAGTCTTTTCTTGATTTCACTGATGATAGTCTTGTTGGAGGACTCCGCCTATCCGTTGGCCTGCGGATAGATAGGGGTGGAATAATAATTCTGGATTCCAAGGTGCTCACAAAAGGACTTGAAAGGTCTGCTGTTAAACTAGGTTCCGTTGTCTGATATGAGTGCACAGGGGACCCCAAACCTTGTCACAATGTTTCTCTAGACAAACTTCATGGTGTCTATGTCTCTGATATGGGTAAGTGGTTTTGCCTCTACGCACTTGGTGAAATAATCGGTTCCTATTATCAGGAATCTCCTGCCTCTAGGAACCCTGGGAAGGGGTCCAACTAGGTCTAGTCCCCATTGGGCAAATGGCCAAGGAATAGTCAGTGGATGCAAGTCTTCCATTGGCTTCCTGATGGCGGGTGCAAACCTCTAGCATTTTCTGATGTAAGCCTACACATCCCTTTGCATTCGTGGCCACTAGTACCCCTAAGACATGATGCGGTAGGCTATGGATTGACTACTTAAGTGTCCTCCACATATTCCTCCATGTACCTCGTATAGGAGAGGTTCAACTTTGTCTTCCCGGACGCATAGTAGGTAAGGTTTGAAGAACGACCTTCAATACAACTTCTGATCTGGGGAGACCTAAAATCTTGGGGCTTTCAGTTTCACCTTCCTGGCTTCCTTGGGGGATTCAGGGAGCTCCCCTGACAGGAGGAACCTAAGAAGCGGGTCGGTCCAGCTGGGGGAATCTTCCTCTTCCTGGATGACAGCCACCCTAGAAGCTTCATCTATGTTGGAGTTGGGAAGGTACTTCACAGTAATCCTTTATGTCATGGTGGAATCCAATGTCGAGGCCAAACAAACCAAGGCATCGGCGTGTGCATTCTTATCTCGAGAAACTTACTTAACTTCGACTATCTTAAACTTGTGGAGCAAAGTCACTGCTCTGTGATGGTAAGCCCTCATTCTAGGATCTCTTGTCTCGAATTTTTCGTTGACTTGGTTGACTACTAACATGGAATCACAATAGACGACTAGTTCAGTAGCTTCTACTGCCTTGGCTAATTTGAGTCCAAAAATGAGAGCTTCATATTCTGCCTCATTGTTGGATGTTTTGAAGCTTAGCCGAACGGCTTATTTTGTGACCACTCCATCTGGAAAAACTAGCAATACCCCAATTCTGGAACCCTTGCTATTAGAGGATCCATCTACGCAAAGGCTCCAGGACCCTTGCCCCCTGCCGAGGTCCCCTCCCGAAGGAGGGGAGCCTCTTCCAGGATGGGGGTCTCCCTGGAGAACTCTGCTATGAAATCTGCCAACACTTAACTTTTTATGGCTGCTCGAGGTTTGAAATAGATATCATGCTCCTCCATCTCCACCGCCCATTTAACAATTCTCCCCGAGAGATATGCCTTTCTTATGATTGTTTTCAAGGGTTGGTCCATCAGAACGATGATGGGGTGCGCTTGGAAATAATGCCTTAATTTCCTCACCATCGTGATCAAGGCAAACGCTAGCTTTTCCAAGGGTAGATACCTCGTCTCTGCGTCTAGCAAGGCCTTGCTCATATAGTATACCGGCTCTTGCTCTCGTTCGAGCTCGCGGACCAGCACTCCGCTAACTATGAATTTTGATACGGCTAAGTACAAGAATAACATCTCTCCTCTAGCCGGGACGGGCAGAGTAAGGAAGACCCTGAGGTATTCTTTGATTCCTCCAATGACGTCTTCACATTCTAGGCTCCAAGTATCCTTCCCTACTCTCTTAATGACCTCAAATAAGGGTTTGCATTTGTCCGACGATCGGGAGATGAAACGGTTTAGTACAACCAACATTTTTGTGAGCTTCTGGACCTCTCGGATCGTCCGGCGACTCTGTACGTTCAAGATGACCTGTATCTGCTCTGGGTTGGCTTCAACTCCACGTCGGTTCACCAAGTACCCAAGGAAATTTTCGGACCCAACTCCAAAGACGCACATGGTGGCATTCAGTTTGAGCCCATATTCTCAGAGGATTGAGAAGGTGTTACCCAGGTCGGTTAAATAAAATTTACTTCTCCTACTTTTGACAAACATATCGTCAATGTAGACCTTCATCGTGTCCCCAATTTGTCGTTTGAACATCCGATTCATAAGTCTTTGATAAGTCGCTCCTGCATTCTTTAGGCCGAACGACATAACCATGTAACAATAGACCCCCTTGGAGTGATGGAGGCAGTCTTATCCTGGTCGAATAGGTGAAGAAGGATCTGGTGGTAGCCAGTTCTGGCGTCCAAGAAGGTCATGTGCTGGTGCCCCACCATGGCGTCCACCAATTGATCCACATTTAAGAGGGGAAAGTCATCCTTGGGGTATGCCTTGTTCAAATCAGTGAAGTCCATGCAAACGCACCACTTCCCTTCCTTCTTCTTTGCTCACACCAGGTTTGACAGCCACTTCGAGAACTGAACCTTTCAGATGGTGTTGACCCCTAGGAGCATCTCTACCTCCTTATTTACTGCTTGGGCGTAGTGTGGTGCCATACGTCGTGGCTTCTGTTTTACCGATTTATGGGCTAGATCAACAAACAGTCTGTGGGTTATCACCTCGGGGCTCACGCCCTTTATTTTCATGGCATCCCATGTAAACACATATGTATTTCTTATCAGAAAGTTTGCCATATCTTCCTGCTCTTCTGGGGGGCGTGGTAGAGTAGACTATAAAGTATTTTTCCTCGTCTCCATCCATCAAGAGTACCTTCCGAAGATCCTCCACCAAGATCTGTAGGATCTATCTGGGGGTCATCCACTCCAAGAAGCCCTGACTGTAATTACTATTTGTTCAAGATTTTTTTCAGGGCTCGCTCCTTTTCTTTGGAGGCGACCCTTGCCCTTACGACAGAATAGAAACAGTTTTTGACAGATGCTTGGTCCCCACAGATCTCTTTCACTTCCTTCGGGGTGGGGAATTTCAATTTTTGGTGGTAGGTGGAATGCGCGGTGCCCAGCGTATGCAACCAGGCCTGTCCTATAATAATATTGTAAGGTGAGTCAAAGTCGATCACCACAAACTCCGTGTTGGTTTTGATTGGCCTAGTGGTGACCGAAAATATGATTTTTTCCAAGGGTAAGGCATACGAGACATTGAATCCCACGAGGGGAGTATCAACTTTGGCTAGTTCCTGGTTGCCTAGTCCTATGCGCTTCAAGACTTCAAAGTACATCACCTCTAAGGAACTTTCAGAGTCCACCACGACCCTTTTGACATCAAAGTTGATGATCTTTAAGGTTAGGATCAAGGCGTCCTCATGGGGGAAGACCACGCCTACCAAATCATCGTCAGAAAAAGTGATCTCTCATTTGTTGGTTCGGGGCCTTTTGTTTGGCTGCTCCCTTCCGCCTCATCCACATTTCTTGTGAAAGCTATCCTCTTGAGATCTGATCTGAGCGTTTTGAATGTCGAACGTTCCAGGGGGAAGACATGGATAATGTCGATTAAATTGTCTTGGACGACAACTTGGTCTTTAGCGCTACAGACCTCCTCTGGCGTTGTTTCGATGTATTCTTTCATAAGTCTGTCCTGGACCAGCTTCTTCAGGAAAGACTTGTACACCCTGCAGTTCTCGATGAGGTGTCCAAAGTCCTAATGGTAAGAACACTTCACCTTTTGGTTTCGGGTGAATGGATCACCTTGCATCTTTAGCGGCCATTTGAAAAAGCCTTCCTTCTTGATTTTGTGAAGCAATTTGTAAATGGGCTCTTTGAATACGGTGTGGACTCCCTTGAAGGAACTCACTATCGGAGGTATCAATCCCTTGTGGGAGGGGAGGTTTTCTTCCTTTTTCTTAGGTGCAAAAGTCTTCTCCTTGCCCCCCACCATCTCGTCCTCAATCCGAGAATACTTATTTATCTAGGCCATCAATTCTCCCATATCGGCCGAAATTTTCTTGGTCAAGGATCTAAAGAGATCGGCGTCTCGAGAGAGGCCGAGCCTGAAAGAGGCTGCTGCCATGACTTCGGAGCATCCCTCCACCTTGTTCACCTCCCTCCAATAGCGAGTTGCATATTGGCGAAGGGTCTCCCCTTCCTTTCGCCTCAGGGTCAACAGTGATCCAACATCTTTGGGTCGTCTACTTCCCGTGATGAATCGAGCATAAAACTGTCTGGAAAGCTCCTTCCAAGACCCTATGTTGTTGGGCAGAAGGGTTTCAAACCACTTCATGATGGAGTCCCCTAGGCTCATTGAGAATACCTGGCATAGTAACCGGTGATCCGAGTGATATAGGGACATCATTTGTTTGTACTGCCTGAGATGGGCTTCTGGATCGAATCGTTTATCATAGACCTTGAACTTTGGCACTATAAACTTCTTGGGTATCTCCATCTCCATTATGTTCTTTGTGAAAGGTGATTGGATGGCTTCATCGTCAGTATCGTCCTCCTGCGGGATCTTGTTTCTTCTCTTGGAGTCCAATAGGGCTCTGAGGTTGTCTCCTTACTCGGGGAGCACATATTTATGTGCTCGGTGCCGGATAGTACAATCCCTCGCCTCGGGCTGGACAGAAAGGGTCTATTCCTCCTCGGACTCCTCCCCGCCCCCTCGCCCAGATAGGCCCCGACGGAGGCCATCCCAAGCCAACAACCTAGCCCTCTTGGCTGGAACCTTCAGAAGCTGTCCCTTGGCCCTCGAGCGTTTCGGATCCCTAGAGCTTCCCACCCTACCGCTCAAGCGATTTCTCATATCCTCAGGTTCTACTTTCCTGACGGAAGGCTCCTGGGACCTGGCCAAAATTTCGCGATCCCCCGTCGAAGGCTACAAACTCGTAAAGGCGATTAAGGACATTCACGTTGTCCTTCTTCAGCTGCCGCAACCAGTCCCCGAGCTTCTCTTCAATCACCTCAGCTAGTTGACGGGCCAGTGGGGCAGACCTTCCAAACCCGATACCCATACTAGTTTGATGGGTTTGCTCCCTTGTATGGACGGTGAGTCATTTGTTGGTACTTTCAACGTAGTTCCTCATTTTTGATCAAGAGGGGGCTAGTAAATCAATATTCCTTTGTTGAGGACGCTTTCCCTTTTTTTCGAGTATTCACCATGGTCACTGTTCTTTGAAAAATCTAGTCGTTTTTCACAGACGGTGCCAAATTGTGCACGCAAATTTTTGCACAATAAAAGAATCATGAATAAATCTCTCCTGTGATGAACTCAGATACGGTGGTGATGGATTCGACAACAAGGAATGAGTTGAGACGACCAAAGGGGGCCTAAGGATTGGTGATGAATTATTCCAGGGGGTTCCTAATCGATTCTGATGGGTTGCAAGATAGTCCTGGCATACAAGTAAACAAGTTAGAAGGGTGCCGAAGTGTTTTTAGGCATATCCTCTCCGACGATCAAGTCAATTCTTTGAGAGAGGGAAAGAAGAAAACACTATTATGGCTTTTGAGAGGTGATTTTACGTACCTTTGTAATGTGTTTTTTAGGACTATTTATACCTTCCAAGTCTCATCATTGCCGACAGTCTAGGCAATAGGTAGCCTTCAGAGATGCGGCAGTGTGCCCCCTACTTTTCATGGGGAATGTCCCAGGCTAAGCACTTAATGCTCTTTCTTCAATGTAGAGACATTAAATGCTTGGATTCCTGAGCATTTAATACTTTTACATCTCGACTTATCAAGTCATGATAGACGACTGATGATATATTAAATGTCAGTCTCTATTAGCCGTATATCAGCATGGGTAGTCCTGTCTTTTTACCCCTTACCCTGTACCTTACGCCACGTGTCTAATTCCCTCTGGTTGAGTGTCCAATTCAATATGTCACTCCGACTAGATTATGCAGAGTGTCCTCACAGTCCCTAGTCTTGCTTAGGCAACTTAGCTGTCAGTCACTAGTCTCCTCAGAAGCCGAGGATCCATGGCGAGGTTGAAGAGAGTACCCTCGAGGCCGAGGGGACACGTCTTGGAGCCGAGGAACATGTATTAGAGTCGAGTCGAGACTGAGGGGACACATCTTAGAGCCGAGAGACATGTATTGGAGCCGAGTTTAAGCAGGGTTTCTTTGGGGGCGAGGACACGTGTCGTTGATTTAAGACCCTTCTAGAAATGTCTCATCAATATACGAACAAAACAGTTACATAATAAATTTATAATTTAAACAATAGATAAATTGATCTATTTACAGAACATGAACTGTTATTGAACTTTAAGTAAATCGAGATTAGTGTTTGACAGTATATTCTTAAGATAGATTTTACCCTCACACACTGTGTTTATGAAAATCAAAGACTCTGCCTCCCAGGATATAATAATCTTCACATGAATAAAAGTAACACTACAATATACTGGTCCAATGAATCAGAAATTATGTTGTGTACTCTCCAAATGCAGGTTGTTTTAATGCCGAAATGAAATGTACTAATGTCTGTCTTAACTCCAAACAAATGATCAATGCAAAATAATAATGAACCTAGGTTTATAAAAACAAACTAGTGACTATTTTGGACAGCCACCGTGTGAAAAGAGACAACACAAAAGAACCATGCAATCATAAGACACTATTCAATATATGTTCACTCTTGAACAAATACAATTTAAATTTGGAATGGGAAAGAACAATAATCCAAACTAGTGCGAATTTGAAATCCATCAGGTACAGAAATTAAATTTTGGATTAAGAAATTCACACTCAATTCGTTAAACAAATTTTCTCTAAAAATATAGAGTTTGATCTAACCCACACCAGTGCCCCGGTCTTTTCGGGTCGTGGCGAAGCGGGCGACGCGTGTGTATGGTTAAACTAATGGCATGTAGGCACTCGTTCTGCTCATAAAATTGTGATACCCCTTGGGGGCCAATCTCATAGAGCAAACTTAACATATATATGCATATGTATAACTTATTCTTCAACCAATGTGAAATTAATATCAAATCTCACATTGCACAACCTCTATTTTCACATTCCAAAATGGTCACTTTTTTAGCCTATTTTCCCATTTATTTCTTAATCGATTCGAACAAACAAATATATTGCGTTATTCTTCTTACAGGGTAGAACACGAATCACAAAAGTTTACTCAAAACAACGAAATGGTCCCACTTTAACTTAAACTCAAAATCGACCAAAAATTCATTTTTTATATTTAAAAAATTGTTTTAACCCAACAAAACATACTCTTCAACATCCAGAGCATGAGATCTTAACTTCTGTCCCAATGTAGGCACGGGATCTTAACTTCAGCCCTAGACATAAGTGCAATAGAATTCTCTACTAATAATTATATAGTGCTGAGAAACAATTATTTCTTATGAGTATATGAAATGGTCTATCAGTATATTTATTTTTTATATACCCAAAAAAACACTTAATAAATTTGATGTATTTTTAAAAAAAAATTAAAAATTTCAATATTAATCACCGAAACCCAGCAATTCGAACTACCCTAATAAATTTTGTTGACATTTATCAATATTTTTCCTCGAGCTATTAGAAGACCAAAAACAGTCCAACATGATAGATTTGCACAAAGGCTTCCCAAATTGAATTGGCATATTCCATGTTATCATTAATCCAAATATAAAATCGGTAACATTAATAAAATATAAATATAAAGAATAATATTATTTAAACTTAATTTGTTGACATATTTATTCTTAATAATAAAATTAACAGTGCAATCTCATATTAGGTGGGACTTGCTTCCAATATAATAATTATGATAGATTAAATCAATTAATTATATCAATAATTTATGTTTAAATAATATCAAAATAAAATTAAAAAAACAACTATACCATTCACCAAAATTTGTGGCATGATGTGGCAATTTCCCCCCAACATATAAGGGGGGCCAATAATACTTTCTGTTGTATTATTTGGGTTACAAATGTGATCCGCAAATTTGATCATTTTAGTATTTCTTTTAAAAATTAAAGTGAGCATATAAGTGAATTTTTTTTTTCATAAATGAATAGTACAACATATTAATCTATTTATGGTATAAAAAAAAATTGGTATTGTAGTAACATTTATCACATTTGTAGGGATTTTTATTACTGTTATGAGCATTTGTATCATTGTTGTGGTACCAAATAAAAATAGTAAAAATAATTATCATAATTATGGGTATTAAACATGTCGAATTTGATCATTTCATGTCAGCTTGATTTTGAGTTTATGTCGAAAATTTCAAAACACAAACCTGACATGTTTAATAATTGCGTCGATACATGTAAACTCTAACCTGACCTGACCATTAAACAGGTTACCTGAATCCAACCTGTTTGACATATCTAATAAACTCCTCGTTTTCGAGTTAACACACATAATATGACATGTTTAACATACATAACATGACCTATTTAACACACAATCTATTTTGACACTTGTTCATTACCATTAAATATATCATTCACTCATTCATCTAAATTTCAAATAATTTTTTCACCAATAACATATCACATCTTATCAACGAAATTAACTAAAATGCATTCAAGTTTCAACTCAAAAATTAAAACAAGAACTATGATAGTATACTGTCATAAAAAATTTAAAAATTATATTATCGATTATCATAATAGAAGTAAGAACTAATAAGTAATAATGTTAAAATCACATCAGTCACACATAATAGATAAATTATATTGTCAAAAACAAATTAAAGGGGTCTACAATAGGTTAGGTCGAGTTTGTAACCGAATCATGCCAACTCATTTAAAATATACAGATTAATTAGATCAAAATCTAATTGACTTAATTTTAACATAAATTCACATGATTTTTTTTTGTTTAAGCGTATTGACCCATTTTTACCTATTAATCCATTTAATTTTGTGTCTAACCTGTTAATTTCGTGATCAGTTCATGTCGTGTCAAAAATTGATAGTCTTAATCACAACAGTGATAAAAATACTCATAAATATGATATATTATTAACAAAGTTGATTTTTTTTGTATTGAAAAAAAAATACAAATAGTTACTACAATGATAAAAATATCTATAAAAATAATAAATTTTATAAATAGGATATTTATTTCTGTACGGTAGAAAGTCCACGACATATAAAGCCAATAGTCAAATCACAAATTAAAATAAAATACGTTTAAATTTGAATTATTATTTTTCTTTTATGGGTACCCGCTTGGTGCCATCCATGCCAACCAGTCGCCAAACGCCAACTGTGACGGCAAAAACAGATTCTGTGCAGCGAACAGAACTCTGCCGGCCGAGTAAATATTGAATGAAACGGTAATATCAAGTCACTGTTGAGGATTTAGTACAACTAATTAATAATAAAATTTTTAATAAAAATAATGAACCTCATTTGAGTTTACATGACAAAAAAGTGACGAAGAGCTATTTACTCACGCGATAAATTAGTTATTAATTTTTTAAAATCTATTTATTTATTTATTTTAATATTATTGATCGACATTATCACTTTATTTTATCACGTAAGGTAACTATTATAATAAATATTTTCTCTTGTCGACCCAACTAATTATTCTGAAACCCCACAAAAAGCAACCAAATTATTCGTAGAATGACCCGTCAGTTTAGCGACCGTTACGAAAACAGCCACCTCACACAGCTAGACTTCCCGTCTGTCTGTATCGTAGGAAAACCAAGTTCTGTCCATTTGTGTGTGTTTTTCTTTTTAAGGATTTTCGTACTAGACATCCGGAAAAATTCTAAAATTTTTATTTTATATTTTTAAAAATTAAAATTTTTTATATAAATTTTTAATATTTTTGATATATTATAATGTAATCCTTCAATTGATTATTAATATTTTTTTTCCTCAAAAACTAACGCTTTGATACTGTCCAAAATAATAACGAAATACTAACATTAAGGATACAATACACATATGTTACCTCACCCGAAGGCATATGTTAGCACAATATCCGCGATTGCACTAGCCTACACAACGAAGTCTCTACCAGTCCGGCCACCTCGCCGGAATTCCCACCGACGCCGAACCATATCGATAAAACTGCAACATATATACTTTGAAGAGAGAGAGAGAAAGAATAGCAGTAGCAGAACGATTTCAGAGGTGAGATGGGGGTTGATTACTACTACATCTTGAAAGTGAGTCGCGATGCAAGCGAAGAGGAGTTGAAGAAAGCCTATAAGAGGTTAGCAATGAAATGGCATCCAGATAAGAATAGTACTAACAAGAAGGAAGCGGAATCCAAGTTCAAGCAAATCTCCGAGGCCTACGATGTGCTAAGTGACCCTAAGAAGCGTCAGATCTACAATTTGTACGGCGAGGAAGCGTTGAAATCCGGTCAATTCACCCCGACCTCTGCAAATGGTGGTGGTTACAGTGCTCGTGATGTGGATGATATTTTTGCGGAGTTTTTTGGTGGATCTGACGGTGTTAATGGTGGTCGTCGGAGTTCAAGTTTCGGTGATAGAGGAAAGGCGGCGGCGGTGGAAATTAAGTTGCCTTGTAGCTTGGAGGAGCTTTATAAGGGTTCTAAAAGGAAAATGAATATCTCAAGAACTATTCTCGATGACTCTGGGTACGTAAATACGTCCTCAATTTTTGGTACATAAACTAAACTTTATTTGTGTTTACATGTTCAATTTCTGCATATATGATCGCATATGTGTTAATTTTGGGTGTAATAGTTTTATTGTTGATTGTAAGTTGAATAATTGTGCTTGTTCTTGTGGAGATGTGATTTAAACGTTCCTTGATTCTGCGTTTGGTCATGTCGTGTGGAATCCATGCCTTGGAATAAGAACTGGAGGAGAAAAAGTAGTATGAACTTTGAACTGATGGGGTTTCTGATCCAAATTTCGGGGCATGGATTCCATATCTAACAAACTGTGCGACGATCATTTACCGCCTATTTCTTGATCATGTTTATTGGAGCTGGGTGTAGTTGGTATCTTAAATTAATACCAAATTTGTGAGGAGCTAAACTTTTAGTTGTGTTAGAGCAACTCCAATCCGGCACTCTAAAATGGCTATCTAAAATGTATTTAAATAGTGCATTCTCTACTTTAACTAATTATTTTTACAAGTTCACTCCAATCATACTCTCTATTTTAGCTAATAATTTTAACTAACTTTCAATAAAATATTTCAAAAATGCCACGTAGTTGAACACGTCCGTATCAAAATTTCAAAGTTTGAATTTTGCAACATTCATATTTTTAACGGTATATTTTTGAAAATGTATAAATAAGACCTTCACCTCTCATTGTCGTATACCTCAATTTAAACTATAGCTATGACAAAAACCAAATAATCAATTTAAACCATAGCTAGAACAAAAACCAAATAATCAATTTAAACCATGGCTATGATAAAAACCATATAATCAATTCGCAATTAAATTTTGATCTAGATCACTTAAGATTTTATCTACAATAATCAAGAATCACCATCATAATTAAGCTTTAATTTTGAAGAGGTTGAAAAAATGATATAATAGTCGTTCTTGATAGCACAAATATATATTATGATATTGATACATCACTGTTCATTGAAAAAATAGAACAAAAACCCTTCTTGTTGTTCTTCTAGAATTTGGTCAACAAGGGAGGGAAAGGGAGGGTGAATTTGGGGGTGGGGAGAGAGATTTATAGTGGGTCAAGCTTGGATTTAGAGAGGGCCGACACAAACCAGAGCCCTGAAATGGTTGTGCACATTTGGGCACTAGGGTTTCGGCTCAAATTTGGGCACTAGGGTTTCAACTCAGATTTGGCAGATAGAGAGAGGGGGATCCATACCTGGGTGAAAGACGATGAAGACCACCTCTATGATGAAGATGATGAAGCCATTTCGGCGCAAAAGGACATATAGCGAGCAAAAGAGGGTCACAACTTATGGCGAGTGAAAATTGGATTTGGTAAAATAGCTAGTGGGATAGAGAGTGGGTTGGAGAGAAATTTTAGGGATTGGCTCTTCAAAATAGCTAAGAATGACCTTTTACCGAGTGAGTTGGAGATGTACTTAGTAGCAACAATTTAGACACTGCTTCTTGAGTTGTGATTATCCTTTCTTAATGGCTACATGATGGTATAAGATTTGTAATTGAGTAGCTAATGAAAGTACCTATCATAAAATTAGAAGAAACTGAAATGGAAAAAAAAAAAAAAAATTTGACAATGAATGAGCAAATTTTTGCGAAGTTTGATCTTGGTTGTCATCCATTATTGTTACAATTTTATACCAACGGAACCGTCCAAATGAATAACAGATCATGAATATATTTCTTTGTTGATGATAGTTGGTGTCTAGGCGGGTAATATCATTTTGCATCATAAGTCTGTACACACTTAAATTGCAAATTGTAGATCATTATCGATCCATACATGCAACAAGCCTAAGACAAATTGGATTATCGCATGGTTCTGGGGAGCATCAACATCCACTGGCATTTTGGGACTGTTGGATATTGGTTTAAATACAGAACACTCTGCAATTGGCATTATTTGGCAATTTGGTTACTCTTATTTGCTGATGTGTCTCATTGCCTGCATTCTTTTCTTTCATCATGATATGATTCCTACATTACTCTTGCAGGAAGCCTAACACTGTTGAGGAGGTGTTGGCAGTGCATATTAAACCTGGTTGGAAGAAGGGCACAAAAATTACTTTTCCTGATAAAGGCAACCAAGAACCTGGCATTGCCACTGGAGATCTTATTTTCGTCGTAGAAGAGAAACCGCATGCCATATTCAAGAGGGACAGGAATGATTTGGCCGTCACTCATAAAATTTCCTTATTGGAGGCTCTTACAGTGGAGACATTCAACCTGACGACCTTGGATGGAAGGGATCTTACAGTCCCGGTCACTGATATTGTCAAACCAGGCCATGAGGTGATACTTCCAAATGAAGGAATGCCCATCTCAAAGGAACAGGGGAAGAGCGGAAACTTGAGGATCAAATTTGATGTCAAATTCCCATCGAGACTTACTGCAGAACAAAAATCTGATCTAAAGAGGGTCCTTGGTGGATCTGCTGATTAGTCCAGGGATCGTCTCAATGGTTGAAGAACATCACTAACACGAACAGTGATAGTGCTCAATAAACATAATACATTATTTTCCCCATAATGGAGGTAAACTGTGCATATTAGGCAGATAGTTTGAAAGGTAGATGGCAACGTTTAGCGTTTTGTGCACCATGATAACAGCTATTTTAGATAGTTAGGTTCCACTTACTCTCGTATTTGCTGTGACTTTGAATGCCAGAATCTAGCTGTTCTTGGGTTTGAAGTGGCTAGATTCTTAACATTATGTTGTGTAGATTATAGAACGGCATGTGAGATTGTTTGCAGTTTTTTGTTCACTAGTCTCTGGGAGAGAGAATTCTAGATTTATCAAGTTTAAGCAATATACAATTTGAACCTATTGCCTCTACTTTGTCTGGTAGATTTAAATTTCTGTTTTAGAAGCTTGCGTTGCTTGACCTCTTCTTATTTAAAGCTCAGCCCTAAGCAAGCAAGGTGGCAAGACTAATGCGAGAATCTTTGAGAACAAAAGTCAAGAAGTTGAAAGATTATTGGACGGCTTGTATTTCTTAGTTTCCTTTTGGGCCTCGATGTCCAAGGAATATGAGAATATTTCTTTTTTTTTACTAGCATCGTGTGTAAGAAAGAATACACTGTATGAAGATGTCTAAGGCTATTGAGTCAAGCCCCCCCCCCCCCCCCCCCCCCCGGCAACAGTATGAACAGTCAAATTTCCATATAGCTCATTGTCACCGGAAGAGAAAATGGGAGGGCAGCTACTCGTGCATTCCGTAGCAGAGATGGCCTTAGTGAAGCTAAGCTGTGAACGATGGTGTCTCAATGGATGAGGGATTTGTTAAAAGTAGGTTCCCGTGGTGTCATAGATTGTAATAATCTATGACGCTTGAAATATTGCATAGGGCTTGTAAGCACAAGTTGGGAAATGCCAAAACACTTTTGTGAATGAAAAGCAAATCCATGACACTTACCTCAATGAGGCTTCTCCGTTTCATCGAACAAGAAAGGGATTCTGAATGGTTCATTTTGTAAACAGCAAACCACATTGAATCAATGTTTGAAGCAAAACTAAAAACCTTTTCATCACCCACCAGAAAGGCCAGTAACAGAGAACCCTATAGACACCTAGATGATTTATAAGGTCATGAACCTGCTATGGCATGGCTAGCTTGAACTGCATAGCCGTTGTTGTTGGAAGTATTTCCACCACCACCCCTGCCACTTCTTCCCCTACCGTTATAGGAGTTCCTCGGATAATAATTTCCAGGCTGGTCATAATACTGATTGCGACCATTCTGGTAGGCCCCACCTCCCCTGTTGCCACCTCGACCACCTCGGCCATTGGGATAACCCCTTCGGCCACCTGCACCACGACCACCTCTTTGATTCTGATATGACCTCCGAGGAACATACTCTTGCCCCTTTGGCTCTACTTCCGCTAAATTTTGTTCCACTCCTGCCTGTTGTATGACTGAATCTGTCTGATCTCGGACTTCTTCAGGATTTTCAACATCCAATTCATCCTGAAGAGCAAAAGGCAAACATCTCTTGTCAAACATATAAACAAAAAAGCAAGTACTAAACAAATTTGTGTGGAAGTACAAACAACACCTTGTGCGGTTCTTCCAGAGGACTAGATTGATCTTCGTAAGCTCCATTTCCATGAAAATTTGCTGCATCCTCTTCCTATAGAACGTATATATACAATTTAGGAAGTTAGCACAAAGGCAAGATGATGGTGTTGGAATGTATCATCCTTGATAAAAACATAACCAACTTAATTTCCACATTTGAGAAGATGAAAAGCTTATTACTAAAAATAAAATCATCTTCTGGAACCCCGCCAAAACTAAATCAAAAATGTTGAAATTTTTTTCACAAGTGTGCATCATTATAAAGCATTTAGTTCAACATTCTAATGCCTAAAGGCTGGGCACGAAAATAAAAACGAGAATAAACATCATTCCCTCGTTTTTTGGGACAGAACAATTCAACATATGAGTTACTGGCTTGAAGTATATAACTCATAACAGTATTATTGACTAAACATGACTATGAGGTGAGACCAACTTACAAGTGGTCATTATAATGGCAAATCAACACTTTTTTATGGGGATAAAGATTCACTGAAGAATGATGAAACACATATATGTAGACACATTGGTAAGTTCACAGGAGAATATTGATGAGCAGAAGAAAACAGGTGCTAGATAAGCAAAAACTCAGGCAATAAACATCCTGATGATGGATACAATTCTATTCAAAAATCACCTGGCAACCATGATGGCTATTAAAGGCTAATTCACTATTCCCACTATGTTGAAAAAGGTCGACGATTTGTAGTTGATAGATTCTTTTCTTTACTTTTGCTTCTTTTTTTTTTTTTCTTTTTGTGCTTGTCTGAGTGGATTTCTTATCCACCATTAATGTCCATTTGCATCTTTCTATGAAATATAAGATTTTTTTCTCCTATCAAAAAGTCAAAGCATATGTTACTTCCAAAGTTCCACAAATTAACCTTGTATACTCAAACTTGGCAGTCGTTGTCTCCTTGAACAATAAAGAAAATATAAACTGCCCTTGGTTAAATCCTGAATAGGTGAAGCATTTGTGTGTATACTTTCATATTGATTATAAATATATTTGCAGTGCATGTTCAGAAAAAAAAACCGACAAGTATGAGGATATGTTACACCTCCTCAGACTGCAGAATATCTCATGGAATTTGAAGGTTCAAGGACAAGTAGAACTAAGAAACTATTAATTTAGTTTCAGCAAATCTTTGACTTCGATACAAATTTAACAAGACACAGTAAAGATCGCATTAGTTGAAGCCGTGAAGAGGGAAAGTTTTCTGGGTTAATATCCATGGAATTTGGGGTGGCACCATTTCAAGGAAATCGATATCTTCCATTTGGCAATCAAGCAACGACAATTCAACCAAATCAGAAGAACAAGAAGTCAGATCATGCCACATCATCCTTGCCAAGATGCAAATGGACCAGCCAAACCCCCACCCCCCCCAAAAAAAAAAAAATTAAAAAGGAATAAAAATAAAACCGCCTTTTTTCATGTGGCCTGATTAAGTTACACAGATTACTCAATGGAGTCCTTATATAACAAGGAGCCCTTCTTGAGTGAAGATCCAAGTAAAACGTAAATAGAGTCTAACCCTAGCACTCCAATTACTGCACTCTTGCTTTTGCCAGTAGTAGCCAATTCAATTCCATGTCTACAAAACCAACAATTCCATCAAAAATCCTTTTTGGTCGTGGCACTTCTTTTCAAAGAACCAATGCCAATAAAACATAACAAGCACAAGATGTGCATGAAACAAAAGATTATTCCAGAGTCGTTTTTGAGGAGGATATCATTCTACCTAAAATACCCTTCGATTATCCAATAGGACAAAGAAAAGAAGCAGAACCCCTTCTCACAAAGTCTAATGAATCCCAAGAGTCCAGAGCTCCTCTGACAAGCTACCAATCAGAGAATTAAAGCAACATTTTATCCAAAAGTTTTGAGTGGAAAAGAAAAATATAAAGCCCCCAGACAACTGCTCCTGATACTCATAACCTGGTTCACATGGTTTTGGCTTCTGTATCCATAATCACAACCGATCTACTCTTTTGACCAATTCATGCAAATTAAAACTTATTAGCTCCAATACTGATCAACCGGTACACTTTTAGAACAAGGTCTTCATTCAACCCAATATAAGACTTGATTGGTGCCGCTCATCAGCCACATATAAGTACAAGTGAAAAAGAAGCTTAAGCAACAAGCAGGATGTAGGCTGCTTACCAGAGTAACTTCTGGGAAGTTAGTCCCTATAACTATACCAATTGTACAGGATGACCAAAATGTAAAAGAAAAGGTGTCCAAGAACCGAGCAGAAAAAGAAACCCTACTTACTCAATGGCAGGGGACTATCTTGCAATAGCCATTATGCATGTGCTTTCTACTTCCAGCATTATCCCGTCTCACTCCCTAGCAATGCTTCAGTAGCGTGCACGTATCAGAAGTATCATATTCACTTATGCAATCAGTGATCAAAAGTTAGTCCGGTCTTTAAGAAATGGTTGAGGAGCCAGCTGTGGCTTTTTGAGAAGCCCATCTATGAAAGTACTTGAACTAATTTAATCCCATTATTTGGGAGTGCAGTGCTAGATGGACCAGGCATAAACCTAAACTTTAACACTCTGCACAAAGTTATTGTCCTTAGATTCGGACCTACAAACTCACAGTTGTAAAACCAAATTTTACAGCTGAACCACTCATCCATGCCTTTAATAAATGTAAAACCAATAAAGTTCCCCCCCCCCCCAAAAAAAAAAAAAACAAAAGATATATCGAAACAAAAATAAAGTTCCCCCACGTGTGTGACCAACAAATGGTAGAGCATTAGGTTACTGGCAAGTTGCTAATCAGCAGCCACTTCACCAAATAAGTATCAAAAAGCATTACATGGCAAGTGCCCACTCATTGATCTATCGAAACACATGGCCTGAGGCCCTGAAACTTCACAAATGAACCTAACTCCAAAAAATAGAATGTTATCAGCAAGTAGAATGCACAAATGTTCCAAAATGTGCATACATCTTAAACTTGTGGTTAACAGCAAATACTTCTAGAAAACAAAAGATATAACATCAAAGAATCATCTCCCAAAACCATGGATCCAAAAATTGTATATCCTATTACATGAATAATATGATTTCCCAACATGCTGGTCAAGAAATACACAGGACTGAGGAAAGATATCTTGTTAGTTGTTTGAAATACAATTGAAAAGGGTCATGCACAGCTACGCAATATTAACTTTGCAAAGGTAAAATTGTTCCCTTTAAAGTTTTAAACAGCAAACTAACTAATCAGTAAAATTGTTCCCTTCTTCTTTTTAAAAAATAGCTACTAAACCCTAACATACATTACTTCTTCTCTTCTTCAATAAATGCTCTATTTTTTGTTTTTCATCAAAAAATTATTTTTCAATCGAACATGGGAAGTGAGTTCCTAAGTTCACATGTTCGAATCCGTATGAGTTTTTTCTATTTTAGTTTAACTTCCTTGGTAGGAAGATAATAGCTATTTGTTGGTTAAAAATCATGCATCTTTCATCATAACTATTTTGAGGGTACGATTTATTATACATGATATATGTAACTCCATGATTTATTAACTCCTACGATTGGGAATGAGAAACGTACTCCTACCACTCCACCCATAGCCCAAAAAGCGTGGGGGAGCACTAGAGAGGTAGTGACCGAATGATCCAATCAATCTATCTTGTTATATCTTTACTCTGATTTTGTTGACTCTCTCTTAAGTGAGTGAAGTGACCCATCACAATGGGGCACTCACTCTAACAAAGGAGAAGTTTCATCCCACCATTCCTGACGTTAGGAGAGGTACAAACTCAATTATAACTTTATAAAGAGTTATAAAGGTTAGCATCTTTCTATTTAGATGACGTAATCATGTCAATACCGTCAATTAATTATTTTTAAAATACAATAATGTATCATATTTAATATCTTACCTATTTTAAATATGTACATGTTATTTTTTATCATTGTTTGAATTTTGTGTCGACTCTTACGATTCCCGGTTCTTAAATCTATAATTTTGATTCCTGATACAAATCTGAATTTGAAAACTATGGATACAATCATATTATATAATATTTAAACCTCAGATTTCAATTACTCTCTCAAAAAACTGCAAAAAATTTCAAAATCTTTTGTACAAATAACAAGCTTAACAACACCCACCTTTTTAACTAGTTACTTGCACTCTTCTTGTTCACAAAAGAACAAGAGTAAGTAGTTATCATGCCGGATATAAAAAAAAACACTTACCATGCCTGAGTAATTAAGTCAATTATCAGAAATTACTATCCTGAAATCTTATGAAATGACAGAGATATAGTGTCAAAAACTAAAGAACTCATCACCTATAAAGTGTGTAAACAATGAAGACAAGAAAGATGATGGGATGCAATCATGCAATCGCCCTTAGAAGTAAATAAACTCGTTTTTTTTAAAAAAACAAGAAACAACCCATGAACTTAAGGGCTATAAATGCAAAGAAAACGAGAGGAATGTGGACTTTAAAGAGGACTTCCTAAGGGTCTTTCTTTTTCTTGGTTTTACGTTTATTTCTTTTTTGGGTTGCAAGCATGGAAGGTAAAGACATTTTTGAAGTTAAAACACCCATCATGGATATGAAATGATCTTCAAGGTTGGGACAATTGTCTTAAGAGAAGACACTCCACATTCACTGCACCCACACTATTCTCTCCAATAGACAAATAAACACTAATCCCTACCAACATAAAATTGACATAAAACACTATTACCAGTTATCTCTGGCACTAACATAAAATTGAAAAAAAAAACCAATGGGCTAATGGATTTCACTCTTTTCCCATAATAGCAACCATGGTCGACCATATCAATTGGTAAACGGATATGATAATGCAAGTAACATTCAAAATTGATTTCCACAAAAGGGTCCAGAATCACAGTTGGCCAACAACTGTATCAAATTAGATTTATATATTAAAAGAAGCAGCATGTGTAGCATAATTCGAATTTAATACACCAAACACCATCTTATTGCTGTAAGCCAAAATCCACTTTTAGTGTAGCAAACAAACTCTACAAAATGCATAACAGCCATGGCTAATGACCTTTAATAATTCAACACAACTATAAAAGAGAAAAAAATATATTAATACTGCAAGGTAGTATACCAATTTAGAATCAGCAGAACAGAACGGCCATAGAAAAATATCAAATAATGAAAAATAATGGATCCTGAAGATATCACATGCAGACATCATAAACTCTAGAAACAATACTACCCAAAAATTTCATCAATTTTCAGTTCTTGTATCATCTTGGTGTCGACTATAGTGGAAATGGGAGAGATGAAGCCACTGGCAGAGCCAGTAATGGAACCAGGGGGGGCCCACCCTGAACTTCTTTTAAAAAATTATTACGTATATATTTCTATAATTTTTTGGTATATTTCATGGTGGGATCCTATATATTTTGTGTCCAATCTATCAATTGCTTGTCCTATCAAGTAGTATATGTCTATACTTAATTAACTATCAATTTTTGGACACAATTTATACTTTACGAACACGCCTATACAAATTTTTGACATGTTAAATTTATTTTTTTAAGTTATGAAAATTGTGAGAATTAAGTTACATAATCAAAAGAGTGAGTTAATTATTTATATAGAAAAAGATATTCCCCATAATATAGATAATAAAGTTATCATACAATGTCCTTAAAGTATAAAATCTCATCGAAATCAATTGTGAATTATTACAATTAGCCTCGTTTCATTTTTTTTTTTTGTATACGCTATATATATATATATATATCAATGTTTAACCATTTTGTATCTAATAAATGTTTGAGTATCAAATATAATATAATAAATTTAAATGTGTTAGGTTACTTTTATCAAGTGAAAGAAAAATTTAAGTTTATAGTTAAAGTGCACCCTCCGAACAAAATTTCTAGCTCCACGATTTGGCACTGCCTTATATAGAGAATCAAACATGTACAGAACAAAAACATTATAAGTCCCTAATTATCACAAGTAAATCTAGTTTTTACCTCCTGCTGATAATGCCCAACTGAGCCTTCCACTTGGACCGGCACCACAGACTCGTGCACCTGGAAAGACCCATAATTTCCAGAAGCAGCCGCCGCCACTTCAACTGGAGCCTTCATCTCCGGTGTCGTTGTGAAGTAGTCCGAAGCCATAATCTTGTTCAGCTTCTCCCTCAACTGAGCATCTACAAAATACACAATCAATTAACAAAGCAATCCAATAATTTACAAGAAATGACATATGTGATAAACTGTTCATACAAGTAACAGCTGAATTTGCCCCAATGGGTTGATCAGATTTTGAAAGCCAAAGCTTTGCATGCTCAATGCACCTCTGCAAAGCATTCTTGTGAGACAAACTCGAATCCACTGGCCGGGAAATCAAGAACCCACCGAGCATCGAAATTAAATCCAAATCCCTCTCACCAAGCAGGTCATTCGCATCATCATCAGTCACATAATCATAGGTCAAACAACACCCTCTTTCGTGAATTTTCGTCAGCATCGTCGCTGTGAAATCGTTCTGAGACTTCACATCAAACATACTCCCAAAGTAAAGCAACTTCAACAGATCATCAACCACCAAGTCATATTGACTTTCGAGGTCATTGTTTGTGTTATTTTCTTCAGGATCTTTGGTTTCGGTGGGTTGGGCGGTGGAGACTTGGTGGCGTTGGATGGCAAGATTGACTTCCTCTACGACCACGGATGAGAGGGGTTGACGGAGCTTCTCAAGCTCATCGATGGCAGCTATTATGGAGGGTTTGGTCTTGAGAGTTTCTTCTTGCTCGTTGTTGATGGGTTTACCCTGGGCAATAGACTCTTCCATCTGGACGATGCGGTTGTATTTCTTTCGGAGGCCACGGATACGCTTGTTGATGAAAGATAGGACTGGTCCGTCGGTGACATCAGAGGCCGCGGTGGCCGCCATTGTGGTCGATAGAGTTGGTGTTTTCTTGCAAGAGAGTGCGGATATCGCCGCCGTGCACGGCGGTGTAGGTTGTGGAGAGCGGGACTGAAGCTTTTGGGCGCGCTTGGGGGAAAGGAGAGACAGGGGAGGGGATGGGAGGAGGAGAAGGAAGGATGGCGGTGGGTTTAATGGAGAGTACTGAGGGTAAAGAGAAGAATGGATTGATCTGGTATTGTTGGGTTTATTACAATTTGTAGCCAAAAAATTAGGGTAAATCATACTTTGCACCACAAAAGATCAACAATATTCTCAATTTATCCTCTAAAAAAGTTAAATTTTTTATATTTGACTTTCAATTAAACAAAAAGGTAGTAATGTGTTATATTTTATAAAAAATTGAGTAACGTTTTTTTTTATTAAAAACACTTAAAATTGCATATTATTTAAATAATTATGTATACAAATAAGATAATATGGCAAGTATAACAAAAAAAAAATTAAAAAGCAACAAATATTTATTTTGGAACTACGTCACTACCTTTTTTATGTGTGATATGAGAATTTTAATATTTTCAAGATGTAATAACATACAAAGTGGCATTTTTCCATAAAATTAAATATTCATTGGAATTTGGCTTGTCCATGCACTGATTTTGTTTTTTTCCAATTCAATTCAATTATTTAGATATAAAGTAATGTTTTTATAGATTATTCAAATACAAATTTAAATTATTTAGAAATCGGTTCATATTTCGATCAATTGTCTTTGCTCAAGTGTGAACCGTAGACAACCCTTTAGTAGTTTAATTTCTTCTTATTGTACTTTTGAGCTAACTCAACCTGAATGGAAAGAAAAAGGTAAGTTAAACTTCGCATCGAAGGAAGGAGTAGAAATTGTAGAGCTTCCTCTTCTAAAGAAAACAAACAAAACTTTAGTGGTTCAAGCAATCCATAAAGTCAATAAATGTTACATGCCCCATTTGAGGGCGCAACGTAGACTAATTTCATTTCACTTTCATATATTTAAATAGTTCTTATATGTGTGTAGTCTTTTTACACTATGTTGGGATGTTTATATCCATTAGTTGCATTCTTTCTCCCTTAATAGTTAATATGGATATGTCAATATCTAATTACACTATCCGAATTATATATACTCATACATTAAGTACATTAGGGTGGTTATTTGATATAATTGAGTTAAAATTTAGATTTAATTTGTTAACTTAACTTTTGTGCAATAGTTAAATGCTATTCCCCCCCCCCCCCCCCCCCAACCTCTTCTTTCCCTCCCTCCTAGTGAAACTCCTCGAATGGACAAAATAAGATTGGGCCCATACAAACAATGGAATGTACTCTATCGAAAGTGGGTACCATTTGTTAATGTACGAGCTATGAGCAGAGCCACAGCTTCCACAGCATATCAGACACCAGAAGGTATATATGAAAGAACATCTAGAAGATTCAAGTTTCCCCCAAAATTAATCATTTATGTGGAAAGTTACAAATGGGGCTCTACTAGCCAAGTGAGACTTGTGGAGAAGGAAACTTGATAAAACACTCACTTGCCCAAATTTGTGGAGAGGAAGATGAGACCAGTGAACATCTTCTTCTCATTTATCCATGGGTTCAAAAAATGTGGGAACTTAGTCCTTTAAACATCAAATTTGACAGGTACGATGTAACTAGAATTGAAGACTAGTTCATCCCGGCCTACAAGCACAAATCTTTAGCCCGAAATATAATTTTAAAGTACTCCAAAAACTCAAATATAAATAAAGAAGGTGGTAAGACCCTTGCAAAGTTCCCTATTAACATAGATCTTGATTGGACTCGGTCAAGATCCAAACAACAAGAAACACTCCACCACTAGTCTAGTGTTACACCCTTGGTTTGTTGGCTTGGCATTGACATGTGGATGTCTCGCCTAAAGGTACTTATGCTTTATTCAAATTGGGTTGTACTTGGTAAAACAAACCCTTAGTTTAAAGTTAACTTCTAAAGAACTTCAACGTGTACTTAGTTAGGTTACAAAGTAGTTCCCCAAAGTGGTAAGTGCAACCTTTACTACAATTTGTATCCAAAAAATTAGGGTAAATCATAATTTGCAACACAAAAGATCTACAATATTCTCAATTAATCCTCTAAAAAAGTTAATTTTTTTATATTTGACTTTCAATTAAATAAAAAGGTAGTAATGTGTTCTATTTTATAAAAAAATGAGTAACATTTTTTTATTAAAAACACTTAAAATTTAGTATTACGTAAATAATTATGTATATAAATAGGATAATATCACAAATATAATAAAAAAAATTAAAAAGACAACAAATATTTATTTTAGAACTACGTGGTTACCTTTTTTAAGTGTGATATGAGAATTTTAATTTTTTCTAGATGTAATAGCATACAAAGTGTCATTTTTCCATAAAATTAAATATTCATTGGGATTTGGCTTGTCCACGCACTGATTTTTTTTGGAATTCAATTCTTTAGATATAAAGTAATGTTTTTATAGATTATTCAAATACAAATTTATGTGCCGAATAGCAAAAATCAGGTGTTCCGATCAATCGTCTTTGCCCACATGTGAACTGCAGATAAATTTCCGGTTGTTCTATTCTTTCTTATTATACTTGGGGGGCGTTTGGACGGTGGGTTAAAGGTGGCTATCCACTAGTAGGATAGGATAAAATAAGAGTGGGACCCAAAAAATTCTTGTTTGGAAAGTCATTTTTGAGGTTGGATACAAATTTCCGATCTAGACCCCGTTGCTACAGTACTTTGTAGGTTAAAATTAACCCACCCCTCCCGTGGGTTACAAACCCAACCTACAGGTTAACAAGAGATCAGACATATTTACCCCCTCATTTCTCGTTGCTTCACTCTCGTCCAAGCTTCTCTGATGTCGTCAACAAGGGATTGTTGCACAGAAGCGACGAAGAAGACACGGATTCAAGCATTTCTGAATATTTTTCTCTTCGTTTTAAAGGACGATTTTTTTTTTTAAATATTGTTCATCTGTTGAACCCCAATCCCAACCCATCTAATATTGTTTATCTGTTGAACCCCAAGCCCTAACCCATAGCTGAAAATGGTGTTGCTGGTATGAGTGAGAAATCCAAAAGATTTTCGATAAACAATAACAAAGAGATGGATTTGTTGGGTGATAAGAGAGTAACTGGATTTATTGATGTAAAAAAGGAAAAATATGAAGGGTTTTGGGAGTTGAGGGAATCAGCTCGAAAGGCTCGGCAGAAAATGGAGATTTGTGGAGAATGGTGGAATACCACCAAGCTCAACTCGAAAAGCTCGGCAAAAATATAAAGGGATTTAACGGTGGTGGTTGTGGGAGAGATGGAGCAGTGAATTCTGCTGGCAGTGGTGGTGGGTTTAATGGTGGTGGTGGGATGTATATGTGGAGATGCAGACCATCAGGTAGATGGAAGGTTCTGGTTTCTACGTTCGATATGTCTGATAAGAAAGGGGATCGGAGAATTACACTTAAATCCTTTAAAATTTGTTATTTAATTATTCAAACTACACATATATTCTCTCAAATTTATGCACATAACAGTTAGACCCCTTAAAATAAATATATTCATTATTAAATTACACTTAAACCCCTTTAAAGTTTGTAGTAGTTATATAATACTCAAACTTCTTAAATTTAAAATATTATATGTAGAGCAAAAATACTCCAATCAGAGATAAAATATCAATTATTATTTTGCAATTAAAATTCATAGTCTATTTTATTATTTATTGAAATAAAATTAAAAATAAAAAATTTAATTTTTTTCTTAAAAAATCAAAATTAATATATAATTATACTATCTATTGAAATAAAACTAAAAAAATTAAACAAGGGGTCTAAATCGTATATAATTTTTATATGTTTTAAAGTATATGTGAAAAATGTATAATTTTATTAGGATAATCTACCAATCCAAACTTAAGATAGAATTAGTTTGGATTGGAATAGATAAAGTCATGAGTAAAATGATAAATTATTACAAAATTTTTATAATCTATGGGGCTCACTGAATTACATATTTATTTCTCAAACAGAGGTGGGGATTGGATATATTGCAAGGTTAAGGTTTTAAAATGGATGAGTGGATTTGACTTGAATGAGTTATGATATAAAAAAACAAATCCTATCCTATCCAACCCCATTATCCAAACACACCCATATGGGTTAACGAAACTCTAATGAATATAAGAGGGTAAAACAAACTATACTCCACTTTGTACGTTTACCGAGCAAACCAGACACTTTTGAAAAGAGAACGAAATTTCTCACCAAGTGGGGGAGTAGGAATGAAGGAGAATCCTATTCTCAAAAATCGAACGAAACTTTAATGGTTCTTGGAACTCATATGGTCAATGCGACATGGCCCCTTTGAATATATAGTATGAACTACTTTTATTCCATTTTTATATTTCTATTATAGTTTTTATGCGTGTACAATCCTTTTGCATTATGTTAGAACGTTTATATTCGTTGATTACATTCTTCCTCTCTTAATAATTAATATGGATTTATCAATATCTAATCATTCAATTCAAATTATATATTCCAATATATTAAATACATAATGCAATTGAGTGATCATTTGATATAATTGAGTTAAAATTTGAATTTAATTTGTTAATTTAGCTTTTATGCCATATTCAAATTAGATCAAATTAAATTGGGTTTGAGATCTAATTTTTTAACTTTTTATAGATTTGGATATAAATTATTAAAATAAACTATATCGAATATTCACATCAAAATTTCAAAATCAACTTAGGATTTGAATCAAGAGAAATATGATCCATTAATAGACCTAATAGAAAGGGTGATTCAAACAATTCACAATTCCCAGCAGAGTCACATTCAAAAGGTCTAGCATCTTATTCAGCAATCTCCTGGGGGATGAAATCCAGAAATGATAAATGCTATTTTTTCTCGAGAAGTTGCTAAGAAAATCGTAGCAACACCCCTTAGTTAAACTCCTCAAATGGACAAAATAAGATGGGCCATACAAACAATGGAATTGATGAGACTTTTCTGAAATACCTTATGATGAAGACACGTGTCTTCGGTTTTACTAAAACACTGTTGCTAAGATCAAGTACCATCGGTGTACGAATGTCCTCGCCCCCGAGGTACCGTCATATAGGATCATGCATTCAGTATATTTTACAACCGACACGTGCCTCGGTCTGATATGTACCTCGGTCGGCATACCTCCCTCGGTTTTGAGATGAGCCTTTCCTCGGTGCCGAGAGGTACCCTGTTCTGGACGCTTCCTCTACTCCAGGATGAGCTATTGACGTACAGGTCATTAGCCTAGGCTAGTCTAGGCTATTCATCATGACCTCGTCTTACACAATTAGTGTCAGAACGTACTGGAATGCAGGGGTCACAGTCATTAAGAGATGGACGCGTGGCAAATGATATCACATCGAAACAGAGAAGACGCATGTCATTTCTGACACGCGACTTGGAAAATCAAACTATTAATTACACCATTCCTTTGATGAGACCGCATTCAATGCGGTAAGGCTCAGAAATGAAAGGCAATAAATGCTCCTAATACAGAGCATTTATTGCGTCCTCCCCGAGAGGAGTACATTGTACCGTCGGCGTCCCGATGACACAGCATTGATTGCTCGGGACCCCGAGCAGTTAAGAAGAGAAGAAGACATTCTCATCAGAATCAGTGCACACACCGCCTGTACCTAATGATCATCTACTGACCACACTGACAGCAATCATGAGCTTTTAAGGTATAAATACTCCTTGCAAAAGGCAAGACGGGTATGCAACAACAAACTCTTTACTACAATACATTCTCAGTGTTTTCTCCTTCCTCTCTCTTTCTCAAAGACTGACTAGATCGTCGGAGGGGATACGCCGAAAAACACTCCGGCGCCCCTCTAACTTGTTCTTCTTTGTTCCAGGAACCTCTTTCAGCCTTACTGGATCGTTCTTCCGTTCCCATGATCTCCCATTGCCGTTCCAGGTTACCACCGTACCTTGCAAGCTGTTCCAAGCAGCGTGTTTGATCACTCAATCGGCTCACTCGAGTTCACCAAGGGAGAGATCTGTTCTCGTTTTTTATATTGTGCAGGATCTTGCACGCGCAATCTGGCGCCGTCTGTGGGAAACGACTAGTTTTCCTAGTTTTTTTCTCTATAAAGAACAGTGACCATGGTGAACACTCGACAGAAAGGGAAAGGACCCCACCAAATGAGTCTCGAGTTACAAGCTCCCTGTCATCACGGAGGGAGGGATCACACCAACACGAATAAAAGTGCCTCTACTCGGTCAAGAGAGGTTACCCCTCAAACCAGTATGGGAATCAGGTCAGGGGGATCAGCCCCCTTGGCTCGTCAGCTGGCGGAGGTGATTGAAGAAAAATTTGGTGATAGGTTACGTCAGTTGGAAAAGGACAATGTAAACGTCCTAAGCCGGCTCGATGAGTTTGCCGCCTCTGGCGGGGGGTCTAGGGATTCATTCCTTTCCCGTGGGCTTCCCGCCCGGGAGGAGGAAACGAAGGACCTAAGAAACCATCTAAACAACAAAGCAGAAAGCTCTAGGGCCCCAAAGCGACCTAGAGCCGGAGAGCATCATCATGACAACCTTTCAAGGAAAGCAAGGCCATTGACCCTGGACGACCTCCGGCGAGGTTTGTCTAGACGGAGGAAGGGAGATGAATCCGAGGAGGACTCAACCCAATCCACACGACGCCCGGGAAATGAGGGGCTTACCGATGAACCCAAGGACTTCAGAAGGTATCCCGTCAGGGAAGAAGTTGATCTTAGAACCCGATTGGATTCCAGGAGGAAGGGTAAGGCTGTCCAGGATGAGACCGAGGACGAGGCCATACAAACACCCTTTACGAGGGAGATCAGTGAAATGGAGGTCTCAAGAAAGTTTGTCGTACCGCGGTTCAAAACTTATGACGGGCGGTCCGACCCCGAAGCCCATATCAGGCAATACAAGCAGATGATGTCCCTCTATCATTCGGACCAATGGTTTCTCTGCCGAGTGTTCCATATGAGCTTGGGGGACTCTGCGATGAAATGGTTCGAGACGCTTCCCCAAACAGTATTGGGTCCTGGAAAGAATTGACTAGGCAGTTCCTGGCTCGATTCATTACGGGGAGTAAGCGCCCCAAAGACATTGGATCATTGTTGACCCTCAGACGGAGGGAATCAGAGACTCTTCGCCAGTACGCCATCCGATACTGGGAAGAGGTCAATGAGGTAGAAGGCTGCTCGGAGGTCATGGCAGCGGCATCTTTCCGGCTTGGCTTGGCGAGGGACACGGACCTGTACCGATCCCTGACCAAGAAGACTCCCTCGGATATGGGAGAACTGATGGCCCGGATCAACAAGTACTCGAGGGTTGAGGACGAGATGGGAAGCAGCAAAGGCCGAGCCCTCCAATCTAAAAGAAAGGAGAAGGAGCGGGAAGATATACCCCGAAAGGGATTGCTACCCCCTCCAGGGGGTTCGTCCAGAGGAGTTCACACTGTTTTCAAGGAACCCATCTTCAAGTTGCTCCATAAAATCAAGAACGAGTCGTTCTTCAAATGGCCGCCCAGGATGCAGGGCGACCCCTCCACCCGTGATCAAAGGGTTAGGTGTTCCTATCACCGGGATTTCGGGCATTGCACCGAAAGTTGTAGGGTGTTCAAATCGTTCTTGGAAGGCTTGGTCCGAGACAGACATTTGAAAGAGTACATAGAGCCTAGGCCAGAAGAGAGACGAGCCCTGCCCCGACCGAGGAACCGGACAATATCATAGATGTCATTCATATATGTCCCCTGGATCGCCCCACGTCCAAGGAACTCGAGTCCGACCTCAAGAGGGTAGCTTTTACGAGGAAGGTAGCCGAGGGTGATGTAGGGCCACCAAGCAAAAGGGTCAGGACGGGTGAGCTTGGCATTACATTCTCCGACGCGGATTTGACAGGCGTAGTGACTCCCCATAACGACGCCCTTGTCTTGACCCTAAGGATAGGAAAATTCGATGTCAAGAGAATTTTGATAGACTCTGGAAGCTTCTCGGAGGTGATGTACTTCAAAACTTTGAAACGGATGGGTCTTGGCCCCAAAGACCTCACCAAAGTCAGGACACCCCTCATCGGGTTCAACGGTTCATTCGCCTTGCCCGTGGGGAAAATCACATTGTCAATTGCCACTGGTCCCTTTATCATCGACACCGAGTTTGTTGTGATCGATACGGACTCTCCCTACAACGTGATTATGGGGCGAACATGGCTGCATGCGTTGGGAGCGGTGCACTCCACTTTCCACCAGAAGTTAAAATTCGCCACGCCAGAGGGTATCATGGAGATCCGGGGGGACCAAGCGTCCGCGAAGAACTGTTTTTATTCAGCCGTTCGAGCCGGGGCGTCCAGCCAGGAGAAGGGGCGAGCACCGGAAGAGATTATGGAAAAATAGCAATTACAGTCCGGGCGTCCAGGAAGGATGACCCCCGGATAGACCCAACTGAACGGTCGGTTGAAGACCTCCGGAAGGTGCCCTTGGTAGAGGGAGAAGAAGAGAGTATTTCTTAGTGGGGACCTCGATGCCTACAGCCGAACAGGAGGAGATGATCGAGTTCCTAAGGGGAAATACAGACGTGTTCGCCTGGAACGAAATGGAAATGACAGGGGTAGACCCCGAGATAATCACTCACAGGCTGCATGTTGACCCGTCGCACAAGCCAGTCAAACAGAGGCCACGACGCATGGCCCCGCATCACACCCGCGGTCAACGAGGAAATCGACAAACTCCTGAAGGCCGACGCAATTCGAGAGATACAATTCCCAGAATGGCTATCCAATATGGTGTGCGCAAAGAAGAAAGGGGGGAAATGACGTGTCTGCGTAGACTTTACAGATCTGAACAAGGCATGCCCCAAGGATGACTACCCCCTGCCAAAGGTGGACCAGCTGGTAGATGCCACAGCCGGATATGAACGAATGGACTTCCTAGATGCCCGAGCAGGATATCATCAGATCCCTCTCTATACCCCGGATCAGAAAAGATGGCATTTATCACTCCGAAGGGAGTTTATTGTTACAAAGTGATGCCGTTTGGACTGAAGAACGCCGGGGCAACATACCAAAGGCTGATGAATCGGATGTTCAAAAAGCAGATCGACAACACCATGGAGGTCTACATAGACGATATGCTGGTGAAGAGCAAACGGAGTTGTGATCATCTGACAGATTTGGCGGATACCTTCTCCACCCTCAGGGAATATGGGCTGAAGCTGAATGCGGCGAAGTGCGTTTTCGGAGTGGAGTCTGGTAAATTCCTCGGATATCTGGTTAGTCAACGAGGAATCGAAGCCAACCCGGATCAGATTAAAGCAATCCTGGACATCCGAAGCCCTCGCACTGTCCGAGAAGTCCAGAAACTCACAGGGATGCTGGCTGCACTTAACCGTTTCGTCTCACGCTCCTCAGATAAATGCAAACCCTTCTTTGGAGCAATCAAGAGTGCTGGGAAGAATATGTGGAGCCAGGGGTGCGAGGACGCCCTGGCTGGAATCAAAGAATACCTAAGGACTCTTCCAACCCTGTCCGTCCCCATCCAGGGGGAGATGCTGTTCTTGTACCTGGCAGTTTCTGAGTTTGCGGTAAGCGAGGTACTTATCCGTGAGCATGAGCACCGCCAGAAGCCAATTTACTATATAAGCAAGGCACTCCTGGATGCCGAGACAAGATATCTACCCCTAGAGAAACTGGCTCTGTCCTTGGTCACCACTGCAAGGAAACTGCGGCATTATTTCCAGGCGCACCCAATCACTGTCCTGACCGATCAGCCCTTGAAAGCAATCTTGAGAAAGGCGGAACTCTCCGGAAGGATTTCCAAGTGGGCAGTAGAGTTGGGGGAGCACGACATTCATTTCAAACCCCGAACTGCGATAAAAGGTCAGATATTGGCAGACTTCATAGCTGAGTTTTCAGGGGAGCATCCCGTTCTAGAAGGACCGCCTCCTCCCGACTTAGCGTCTCCAACGAATTATGAAGGATCGCCATGGTTTTTGTGTGTGGACGGTTCGTCAAATAGTAAGGGGTCCGGAATCGGTGTCTTGCTGACCTCTCCAGATGGGATTATTGCGGAGCAGGCCGTTCGGCTGGGATTCAAGGCTTCGAATAATGAAGCTGAGTACGAGGCACTCATCTCAGGACTTCGGTTAGCTGAGGCGACTGGAGTTACCGATTTGATCGTGCATTGCGATTCTATGCTGGTGGTCAATCAAGTCAACGGAGAGTTCGAAACGAGGGACCCTAGGATGAAGGCGTACCATCACCAGGCGACGACCGTAATCCAAAGGTTCAGCCGGATTGAAATCAAACAAGTGCCCCGAGACAAGAACACACATGCCGACGCCCTGGCTTGTCTAGCCTCGGCAGTGGACTCCTCCCAGTCGCGCAGGATCACCATTGAATACCTTCCCACATCCTGCATAGACCATGCTCCCGAGGCGATGGTCATCCAGGACGCACACAAGCCGCCCAGTTGGATTGATCCCTTTGTCAAGTTCCTAACAACAGGAGATCTCCCGGAGTGTTCAAAGGAAGCAAGGAAGATAAAACTCAAAGTCCAAGATTTTGGGTCTCTCCGGATCAGAAGTTGTATCGGAGGTCTTTCTCAGGGCCTTACTTGCTATGCGTCCAAGAAGACCAAGTACAAGACCTTCTCTATGAGGTACATGAAGGAATATGCGGGGGGCACTCTGGGGGGCGATCGATGGCACACCGCATCATGTCTCAGGGATATTGGTGGCCGCAAATGCAAAGGGATGCGCGCGCATACGTCCAAAAATGCGACCAGTGTCAGAAGTTCTCCCCTGCAATCAGGCAACCCGCAGGGGACTTACACCCCCTGACCAGCCCTTGGCCATTCGCCCAGTGGGGGCTCGATTTGGTTGGACCCCTGCCTAAGGCTCCGGGAAATAGAAAATTCCTCATTGTGGCCACGGATTACTTCATCAAGTGGGTAGAGGCGGAGCCGTTGACTCATATCCGTGACATAGATGCCAAAAAGTTCGTCTGGGAGAACATAATCATCAGGTTTGGGATTCCCGGGCACTGGTGTCGGATAATGGGACTCAATTCACCGGCGGGCGTTTCAAGTCTTTCTGTGAGCAACTCGGGATCCGTAACTTCTACTCCACCCCTGCCTATCCACAAGCCAACGGCCAGGCAGAGGCCTCCAACAAGACAATTATCAATGGGATCAAGAAGAGGTTGGAGAAAGCCAAGGAAAAATGGGCCAAGAGCTATTAAACATTTTGTGGGTATACAGGACCACCCTCGGTCCTCGACAGGGGAAACTCCGTACTCCCTGACATACGGAATGGAGGCAATCATACCCCTCGAAGTAGGGCTCCTGACCATAAGGACCCAAGCTTTCGACGAAGGGGGGAATGACCGTCAACTGGGATTGGATTTGGATCTGGTGGAAGAAAGAAGGGAGGCAGCCGCCTTGAGGATAACTAAGTATCAGGAGAAGATTTCCCAACTATACAACAGAAAGGTCAAGGCGAGAGAATTCCAAATAGGCGATCTGGTCCTCAGAAGGGTGACGGCCAATACCCGTGATCCAACAGAGGGAAAAATGGGACCTAACTGGGAAGACCCTTACAAAGTGATATCAATCGGAGGCGCCGGGTCGTACAGATTGGAAGACATGGATGGGAAACTTGTAATGCGACCATGGATGTTATGAATCTAAAGAAATATTACTTTTGAAGCATTCTCTCCCTCAAGTGCTTGCCAACGACAAAATAAAGGCAAGGCCCTGGGGCAGAGTTCAAGGACTCCTGTCCCCGAAGCAACACAGGAGCAAGCCTCCTGCAAGGGTAAGGCCCTGGGGACAGAGTTCAAGGACTCCTGTCCCCGAAGCAAAAACAGGAGCAAGCCTCCTGCAAGGGTAAGGCCCTGGGGACAGAGTTCAAGGACTCCTGTCCCCGAAGCAAACACACAGGAGCAAGCCTCCTGCAAAGGGTAAGGCCCTGGGGACAGAGTTCAAGGACTCCTGTCCCCGAAGCAAATACACGGAGCAAGCCTCCTGCAAGGGTAAGGCACTGGGGACAGAGTTCAAGGGACTCCTGTCCCCGAAGCAAACACAAGAGCAAGCCTCTTGAATCGGGCAAAAAGACTCGAAGACAGTTCCAAAAAAAAAAACACAACTACTGCGCGCAAAAAAGGAAAAAAACGCAATTCATTTCAAGAGAAGGGGCTTTGCGTCCCCACAGGCTACAAAAGAAA